>CAJQZJ010037416.1:300366-322968 GCA_907164525.1 Lophiomys imhausi | reverse complement strand
TGTGTGTGTGTGTGTGTGTGTGTGTGTGTGTGTGTGTGTGTAAGCTTGAAACTAGAAAGGGGATCATGAGAGGTGAGGAAATGATCCTAAGATGTGGGCAAAGAGAAGGTAATGGAACACATGTGACATGAAAGCAGAAGGAGGGCCTAGTTGTAGTAAAGATATAAACTAGACACTTAGGAGCACCAGGGAGGTGCAGTGGAGTAAATAAAAAGAAGGCATGATGACATATATATGTGAAAATGCATAGCTAAACATATTACTTTGCATCTAATAAAAATTAATTTAAAAAGCAAAACTATATTTTCATATTGAGGAATCTATATATTAAAAATTCCAAATAAACTCACAAAATGTAGTTAAAACAAACATTTTCAAAACATTAAAAAATTCCAAAGTATAAAGTCAATATTGAAAACATAGATTGAATTTCTATATATCAGTGTCAATTCTTGCTTTAAATGGAATAGGAAACAGTTTATTCTGAACTTAATATGAGTAACCATGGGTACTAGAAGAAAAGGATTTAGATTACTGTGAATTACATGTTTCATTGTGCAAGAAGTCCCATGAAATTTTACAATCACAGAACAAAAGAATGTTAGGAATCTGTGAACCTGAGATGTCACCCATCTGCCTGATACCTTCAATAGTAAATTTGGTAAATTCAGATTCATGTTTTTAATTTGTTTTGGACAAAACCAGACTGGTTTTGAATTTTGATACATAGCCAAAGATGACTTTAAACTCTTGTTTCTCCTTCCTCCACTTTCTTAGTGTGTTACTACACTAGTTTAGCCAGTGCTGGGAAGTGAACCCAGGGACTAGTATATGGTAGGCAAAAACTCAACTATTTTGTAGGTTTCAGGTACACTATTCAGAGTTTTATGTATAAGTCACAAAGATGGGGAGTCCAGTACAGGTATGCAAGTTGCTAGTCAGAAACAAATGTTAGGGTTAACTATTGTTGGATTAGACAAAACCTTTTCAGATATGACATTCAAATAATAAACAATAGAAATAGATAAATTTGGCGTTGTTAAAACTCATTTGTGCATCTGAGAATATAATCAAAAAGTAGAAATGGACACACAATAAAAAGCACTTGTAAATCATTTATCTGATAATTGTTTAGTGAATCATATATTCACTATTCAAAATAAAAATGAAAATTTCAATTAAAAAATAAAAAAATAATTTTAGAAATTTAAAAAAGAATGTAAAGCAAAGGACACTGTCATTAGGACAAAACAGCAACCTATGGATTGGTAAAAGATCTTTACCAACCCCACATCTGTCAGAGGGCTAATATTCAAAACTATAAAGAACTCAAGAAATTAAACACCAGAAAACCAAGTAACCCAATCAAAAAATGGGGTACAGAGCTAAACCGATAATTCAAAAAAGAGGAATGTCTAATGGCTGAGAGACACCTGAAGAAATGCTCAACATCCTTTATCGTCAAAAAAATGCAACTCAAGACTACTCTGAGATCCCATCTCACTCCTGTCAGAATATCTAAGATGAAAATCTCAAAAGACAGCATATGGTGGTGAGGTTTCGAAGAAAGGGGAACACTCCCCCATTGCTGGTGGGAGTGCAAACTTGTACAACCACTATGGAAATCAGTCTGCTCATCTTAGAAAACTTGGAATAGCTCTACCTCAAGACCCAGCCATACCACTCCTGGGAATATATCCAAAAGTTTCCTCACCAATCCACAAGGACATCTCCTCAACTATGTTCATAGCAGCTTTATTTGTAATAGCTAGAAACTGGAAACAACCCAGTTATCCAAAAGTTTCCTCACCAATCCACAAGGACATCTCCTCAACTATGTTCATAGCAGCTTTATTTGTAATAGCTAGAAACTGGAAACAACCCAGATATCCTTCAACTTAAGAATGGATAAAAAAAAAAAAAAAAACCTGTGGTACATTTCCACAATGAAATACTACTCAGCTATCAGAAACAAGGAAACCATGCTATTTCCTGCCAAATGGATGGAACTAGAAAAGTTCATCATTAGTGAGCTAACTCAGACTCAGAAAGATACACATGGCATCTATTCACTTATTACTGGATTTTAGCCATATAGTACAGGATAACCATCCTACAATCAATAGATCCAAAAAGAACAGGAACATGGACTTAGTTACCTGATAGTGGGACATTCCACCCTAGTGGAACTGCCATGTAGGCCTCCTGGGAAAGAGGAAGCTCTTAGACCTCATGTAACTAATGAACCGAGGCAACCCACACGGAAGGGATGGAATGGGTAGAAGAGGAGGTAGAGGGTGGGAGGGTGGGAACTTGAGGGGTTGGAGAGAGGGGTCCGTAATGGAGACGTAACTTGAAGTAATAAATGTTTAAAAAGGGAAAGTCTTTAGAAACTGATAAATTCATGAACAAGTAGTCAATATAATTAGCTACCAAGAAAATACAAAGTAAAAAAACTACAAGGTATCACACAGCTCTAAAATACCATGTCTCCATCAAATCCCTCCCCTCAGAGCTCAGGGAACCCCATGGAAGAGGAGGTGGAAAGAGTGTAAGAGCCAGAGGAGATGGAGGATACCAGGAGAAAAAGGCCCTCTGAATCAACTGAGCAGGGCTTATATGAACGCACAGAGACTGAAAGAGTAAGCACAGGGACTACATGGGTGTGTAGCAGGTCCTCTGCATATATATTTATATATGCAAATAGTTTTCAGTTTAGTGTTTTTATAGGACTCCTAAGTATGTAAACAAGTGGGTCTCTGATTCTTGTACCTTTTCTTAGTGCTCTTTTCCTTCTGTTGATGTGGTAGGTTTTGTTTCATCTTATTTTATTTTATTTAGTTTTGTTTTGTTGTTCTCTCTTAGAAGCCTTTTCTTTTCTAATGGGAGGGGAGGTGGCTAGGAAATGGGAGGAGTAGAAGGAGGGGAAATATAATCAGGATATATCATGTGAGAAAATAATCTATTTTCAATAAAAGTGAAAAAAGATTTTAAAAAGCCTACAAGATATCAATTCATACCAATAAATATCAGATAATGTCTTTTAGGTTGGTGTATAAAACTGATGTGGGGCTGGGGATGCTGCTCAGTGATAGAGAATTTTTAAACACATTGTTTTAAACCTCAGCATTTAAGTAAAAGAACAAAGGAGAACCATAGATTATAGAAAAATAATAGGGTTTGATTTTAGTTGTTTCCTTAGAATAAGCCCTCAGAAGAGAGCATAAATAAATGAATTTACATACTCTTCACATTTATAGTATTGGAAGGAAATAGCCTTTCTGAAGCTGCCTATATTAATATAATATTAGGATGAAGAGGTAAGAGAAATAAGATGGGAAAGGGGATCATTTCATGAAGCCATCTTCTTAGCCAGTATTGACATAGTGGGGAGACATTAGTCCAGGAGAAATGGATTTCCGTGCTTAAGTATGCTTAAGTATGCCAATATTCACAGACAATGACTCTCTCAGAAGCCATAGTACTATTTCAGCATCTAGGATTATCTAAACAACCCTTGGAGGTGTGAATGTAGTGAAGTAAACAATTCTAAATGGACAGAATTTTTTATGATTATTTATTACTTCAAGTTACGTCTCCATCACAGTCCCCTCCCTTCACCCCTCCTGGCCCTACCCTCCCTCCCTCTCCCTCTTCTCCCAGAACTCATAATTCTTTTTATTGAATAATTAGGCCAAAATTATGAAAATTGTAAGGTATAACATAGATTTCCAATGTCCAGTCCATACATATTTGGCAACTGATATTAATATTCTATTATCTATCTATCTCAATGAGTTTAAAGTTCTATACCTAACTCAGTTTCCATCCTAACTTGCATAACCAACTTAAAAACATCTTCTTACACCTAGAACATCCTTTTAATTCTTAAACAACTTAAAACTTAATGTGAGACTATAACTATCTAGTCTTCAACCACATCACAGACCTGCAAAGAAAGGATAAACATATCTGAATATACATCAAGTGCAGAGCCAGCAGCTTCCAAAACTAAGAAATGACAGACAACTGGCTGCCTGGAAAGTTCCCAATTTCTCTCCATACATTAGAGCATCTATCTTCAGCCTCTTATCCCAGTATCTCTGACAGACATTAATTGTAAAGCAGGAATTATAAAGGACTTGCCTACCCTGTCTTGGCAGATCTTAAACTCTGAAATAACCTAGATAATTTAAAATCAACTTAAGCTTATCTAGAATTAATAGCAAGCTTCAGCCACTAGATGGGATCATGGTTTAAGTTTGAAATGACTTTGGGAAAATAATGACCTTTTAAACACTTAAATAAATGTTTTTTTGGAAATCATAGTTACTGTATGGAGTTTGGTCATATAATAGAAAATCAATTAATAAATTTAAATGTACTGTGAAAGTTTCCTCATTCCATTATGCAAGTTCCAGACAAAAGGATCCAGAGTTGGATAGCAATTCAGAAAACCGCTCGTCTTACTTATGACTCTTTCTGTTCTTCACATAGAAATTCAAAATTCAATCCAAATTCATGTTTATTTTGACTGTTGTTGTAATTGTAATACTAAAAGTTTATTTTAACTGATACAAAACCATAAATAAATAAATACATTTATGGGGGTACATGAAGTGTTGTAATATGTGTGTACATTGTATGATCTTTACATAAGATCAGAAGCATTTATAGTCTTTCTTCCAGAATTTGAATATAGAGTGCAATACCTATTTGGCTATGTGGGGTTCTTTTTTTTGTAGTTTTTGTTGTTCCTCTGTAGTTTCTGCTTGAGGTTCCTGCATGAGTTCCTACTTTGACTTCCCTCAGTGATGGATTGTTACCTGGAAATGTGAGCCAAATAAATCTCTTTTCTCCTTAGTTGCTATTGGTAGTATTTTATCATAGCAACAGAGAAACAAAGTAAGACCTCAGGTTTTAAGAATTCTTGTACTTTTTTTTCCTAAATTTTCAAACATATCCCACACTGAATCTCTGTATTGTATTGAAATCTGTAATGACCGCTCCTCCTCTGTCTCCAGTTTTATTAATTTGTATCTTTCTTTTGATTAGTTTGGCTATGACTCTGTCAACCTTATCCAATATCTTGATTTTTATCAGTTTTTACTAACTGTATTTGTGTAGAGACCACATTTTTGTTGTTGTTTTTCTCTGCTGTGCAATAAGGAGTCAGAGAGTTGGTAAGTATGCTATAGTTTTCAATATTTCCTTCTGGTGAGTTCCAGAGACAAAAATCACCCCAAGCAAGATCTGAGGATCTCCTTGTTTTATGAGCAAGCACACAGGTTTGGACATGCATACAACCATACGTGTGCATGTAGTATTGCATATTTTCAGGATTATAACAGAGTTATTAAAAAAGCCATATGAAAATCTCGCCATGAGATTTTTCACTTAAATTTTTGGTTAGTCTTTTTTCCCCTGTCCCAACTAGTATTGTTACATCAGGAGGTACAATTTTAACAAATTCCTGTTATTTTCTTTAAAAATAAATGCCCAAGAATAGGCTGTTTCCCACTGTGTGAGCTCTGTGTCAATCAAATAAATTACAGCCCTGTAATAGTGTTCGTGGAGAGCTGGTACTC
Source organism: Lophiomys imhausi (assembly GCA_907164525.1). Taxonomy (NCBI): domain Eukaryota; kingdom Metazoa; phylum Chordata; class Mammalia; order Rodentia; family Muridae; genus Lophiomys; species Lophiomys imhausi. The sequence goes on along the minus strand of CAJQZJ010037416.1, from coordinate 317,380 downwards.
TGGTCAAATAATGACAGTTATTTAGAAAATGCATTTTGTGGGGGATTGGTCAACCCCTTTTAATCTCTTCAGCATTTGTAAGGCTGAATAATTTTACAACTATCATAAATACACATTTTTGGATTTTTAAGGCTAGTATGGAGTGAGGAAAAGTAGTATGAAAATAGGGAAAATTAAAATGCAACAAAGATCATTTTTCCTATTAAATTCCTATTAAAGTTTACCCAATTTACCTAAATAAATAAGTGCCGCTCAGATTATTTTAAGCCTGTGGTTATTTGCCAAAATTATGATGAAATTGATATTGATCATTGTTTTCAGTGTTCTTGTTTCTTTTGCCATGAATTTTATTTTAGGAGATGTATATGTCATTACTGGAGAAGCATTATTAATACCTAGAGTTTTGACATACAAAAGTCATTTCTCTCATAAAATGGTTTAGTAATGAGCAATGAGTTTCATATTCTACTCTACAGTGCTGCACTATACACAAAAGACACTTTATTTAAGCCACTATGCAATAGAGATATGTACTGTAAGCATTCAAATACTTAGATTTTAAGAAGAAGTAATGCAAATGTATTTATAAACCATATTCTCATTTTATCTACTTATATTTTCCCTTTAACTGTCTAAGAACATTTTTTCTTTGTATAATCAAGTATACTATTGTATACTATACCAGGGACCATGATAAGGTTCAGAGACTAATGTGGCATCCATGACATTTATCCTTCATCATTTAGTGGAAGGTTATAGAAACATATGATGATAGAAATTGCTGAAGGACTTTTAAGTAGGAAAGAAAAATGACTAAAAAAAAAAAAAAAACCCAAGTATTTCACAGTGTAGTAGCTGTGTTAGACTATGGCAAGATTTCAGGAATATGATGTAGAAAGTGGTGCAATGATTCAGACAGAAAGAGAGGACAGCCTGTTTCAAAGCTGTGGCTGTGAAGTGAGAAAATCAGACAGTTTCTAAAAATGGGAGGGAGAGGAAAGGATAGAAGCTACCCAGTAAAAAAAAAAAAAAAAAAAAAAAATCATGTCCAAAATGCACTGATTCAGTGGCTATGTGTACAAGATGATGTTTATGTGTTTTGAACTTCAGTTTTTAGATAATTTTTAAATATTTGTCAAGTTTTCTCCTTTTCCTTGACCCTCAAACTTCATTTCCAGTTTCTCTCAAAACTCACTGAAGAATTTCATAGGACAGAATATTTTTATATACTGTACATCATGTATTTCTGTACAATTTGATATTCATTTAAAAATATGTGAGGGTATAGAGTATGGGCTTCCCATAAAAATAAACCTCAAGTTTTACTGTAATAAGTCATAATTCTGATGTGAAGAAGAGCAATTTAAATTTTTAACTACATTCACACACTTCTAGACCTGGCTTCTAAAAAACAATAAGATAGGCAGTGGGATAAGAAATATACTTGACCTGGCTTCCAACCCCACCCCAGTATTTAAATAGCTTCAATTCTGTGTGGGCTTTAAATATAAATTGGTAACAGTTGAACCCCCAGGTACTCCTCCCACCTCCTAAACAAGTCTAAATATAATCTATCCCAGTATTTCCTAGTCTGTAGAATAGAGTTCTGTCTTGAATCCAACTGTACAAATTTACCTTCTTGAGCATTCTGGTTTACTTTTAAGGCATGAATGTTACATCTTTTGGGAAGCTACCAACACAAATTTTAGTCATTGCCAACTTTCTTTTAGCGAAAGGATAAACTCTCATTTATCTTTTTTGCTCTCTACTATTGGGAATGCTTATGTTTGGGGTTATGTATTTCCTACACCAATTTGTTGCCTGGTATTTGCTACCTCACATGGGGTACATTATTCACATAAACTTTATGTGACAAGCCTTTGGAAGTAAATTAATTTACAATACTTCCTATTAAGTCTATTTTTTTCTTTATTGACTTCTATATTTTATGTTTGGTTTCAAAATGTTTAAAATCTATACCTGTTCTATGTAATTTAGTAAGAAACAATTTGTTGCTGATGAATATTATCACATTAGCTTGTGAAAACTCTAAATTCATAGTGTCGCCAGTAATATTTCTTTTTATCACAATTGCATAAAAGGCAGTGTGTGTTATTGATTTAAAAATGCAGAATCCAATGAGTAAAAATTGAAAGTCATAGTTTTAAATGTAGACAAAAATATGTAGGACAATAATTTGTTTTTGTTATTTAAAGTTTGACTGACTTTGCTCAAGAATTCCATTCCTATTTTTACAAATAATTACATAGTCTTCTCTTTAACTTATAATTTCTACAATGAGCACACTTAATGAAAAAAATCATTTTAGGAAGCCACAGTCACCCTGATACCTAAAGCACACAAAGATCCAACCAAGAAAGTAATTTTAGATCAATTTCCCTTATGAACATTGATGTAAAAATATTCAATAAAATACTCAAAACCAAACTCAAGAACACATCAAAAACATCATCCACCATGATCAAGTAGGCTTTATCTCAGAGATTCAAGGGTGGTTCAAAATGCAAATATCCTTCAATGTAATCCATCATATAAACAAACTGAAAGAAAAAAAACCACATGATCATCTCATTAGATGCTGAAAAATCCTTTGAAAAACCCAACACCCCTTCATGATAAAAATCTTGAAAAGATCAAGGATATGAGACACATATCTAAACACAATAAAGACAATATACAACAAGCTGTTAGCCAACATCAAATTAAATAGAGAGAAAAGTAAAGCAATTCCACTGAAATCAGGGGCAAGATAAAGCTGTCCACTATCTCCATATCTATTTAATATAGTATTTGAAGTTTTAGCTAAAGCAATAAGACAACTAAAAGAGATCAAGGGGATACAACTTAGAAAAGAAGAAGTCAAAGCATTGTTATTTGTAGATGATATGATAGTGTATATAAGTGATCCCCAAAATTCTACCAGGGAATAGTTGATAAACACCTTCAACAAAAGTTGTTAGATTCAAAAGTAACTAAAAAATTAGTAGCCTCTTATATACAAATGATGAAAAGGCTTAGAAAGAAGTTAGGGAAGCAACACCATTCACAAAAGCCATAAATATTGTAAACTGTCTTTGTGTAACTCTAACCAAGCAAGTGATAGACCTGTATGACAAGAACTTCAGGTGTTTGAAGAGAAAAATTGAGGAAGATATCAGAAAATGAAAAGAGCCCCCTTGCTCATGGATCAGTAGGATTAACATAGTAAAAATGTCCATCTTACCAAAAGCAATCTACAGATTCAATGCAGTTCCCATCAAAATCCCAACACAATTCTTTACAGACCTTGAGAGAGCAATACTGAACTTCATTTGGAAAAACTAAAAAAATCAAGGATAGCTAAAACAATCCTGTACAATAAAAGGACTTCTGGAGGTATCACCATCCTAGATCTCAACCTGTACTATAGAGCAATAATAATAAAAACTTGTTGATATTGGCATAAAAACAGACAGGTTGATCAATGGAATTGAATCAAAATCCCAGAAGTAAACCCACATATGTTTTGGCAAAGAAGCCAAAAGCACACAATGGAAAAAAGATAGCATATTCAACAAGTGTTGCTGGTTTAACTAGATGTCTGCCTGCAGAATAAAGAAAATAGATCCATATTTATCACCCTGCACAAAACTCAAGTCGAAGTGGATCAAAGATCTCAACATAACACTGGATATACTAAATCTAATAGAATTAAGTAAGAAACAGCCTTGAAACCATTGGCACAGGACACAGTTTCCTGAACAGAACACCAACAGCTCAGGCCCTAAGATCAACAATTAATAAATGGGACCTCATGAAACTGAAAAATGCTGTAAGGCAAAGGACACTGTTAAAAGACAAAATAGTAGCCTACAGAATGGGAAAAGATCTTCACCAACCTACATCCAACAGATATAAAAAATATATAAAGTACTCAAGATACTATACGTCAACAAACCAAATAATCCAATTAAAATGTTGTCTAAACAGAGAATTTACAGCAGAAAAATCTCTAATGACAGAAAAGCACTTAAATGTTCAATGTATTTAGTCATTAGGGAAATGCAAACAAGACAATGCTGAGATTCCATCTTACACTCATCAGAATGGCTAAGATCAAAAACTCAAGTGACAGCACATGCTGGCAAGGACATGGAACAAGGGAACACTCCATTGTTGGTGGGACTGTAAACTTGTACAACCAACTTTAGAAATCAATTTGTTGGTTTCTCAGAAAATTGGGAAAAGCTCATGACCCAACTATACCGCTCTTGGGCATATACCCAAAAGAGGCTGCACCACACCACAAAGGCAAAAAACTTGGGTTTTTTTCTTTGTTTGTTTGTTTTTATTTTCTTTTTTATGAAATTTTTTTTATTTATTCAAGTTACATCTCAATCGCCATCCCCCTCCATACTCCACCCTCTGGCCCCACCCTCCCACCCTCTTTCCTCTTAACACCCCCATCTACTTCCTTTTTCTTTTTTAAGTTTAAGGTATATCTTTTTCCTCCCAACAGCTCCCTGTTTCAGTTGAACAAATGGCTCTTTCTCTTATAACAACAAATATAATACAAAACAACAGAAATAATTAGGCTACAATTATAAGAATTATAAGGCTTAGCATACATTCCCAATGTCCAGTCCATACGTATTTGGCAACTGATCTTAAAATTCTACTGTGCAACCATCTCCATGATTTTAAAGTTCTATATCCAACTCAGCTTCTATCTTAACTTGCATCATAATTTTATTTATTTTTTTTTATTTTTTTATTTTTTTGGTTTTTTCGAGACAGGGTTTCTCTGTGTAGCCCTGGCTGTCCTGGACTCACTTTGTAGACCAGGCTGGCCTCGAACTCGCAAAGATCCGCCTGCCTCTGCCTCCCAAGTGCTGGGATTAAAGGCGTGCGCCACCACTGCCCAGCACATCACAATTTTAAAGACATCTTCTTAGTTCCAGAACATCCCCTTAATTCTTAAACAACTCAAAATTTAACTATGAGATTCTAGCTATCTAGATTTCAAACACATCAGAGACCTGAGAGGGATAAATATATCTGATTTTACAGGAAGTGCAGGGCCAGCAACTTCTAAAACTAAGAAATGACATACAACTGGCTGCCTGGACAGTTCCCAATTTCTCTCCATTCATTACAGCCTCAATCTTCAGCCGTTTGGCCCTGTTTCTCTAATAGATGTTAATTGTAAAGAAGGAATTATGAAGGACTTGCCTACCCTGTCTTGGCAGAGCTAGGCTGTCGACTTACCTGCTTCCAAGTTTTGTCCTTTTTGGACAGCATCCTGTCTACAGTTGAAGCAAGGGATTTTTCTTGCTAGGTGACAGGCTTGCCATTAATTCAACCATCTCCAATTAGAGACTCTTTGATACTCATCGTCTACTTGAGGTAGAATAGGGGTTGCTGTCAGGAGCTGACATGTCTCGATAGCAAAATTCTTAAGTTAAGAAAACACCTTTGAATGCCATGTTCTGCAGATCTTTTGAGGTTTTTGAAGACCACCTATCTACCTCCTTATATTTGGATAAGCAAATGTTGCTTGTCTCTTAGCAACTTGATTTCTGATTAACTTAGAAGATAATTGTGATAGACTGCCCTAGTACCTAACACAATGACATGCTTGAATGACTATTAGTTTTCATTTCTTAATTATCCTAAACAGTGTATGGCAGTTGCTAACAAAAGGCCAAAACTTCACATTTCATTTTTAAGCATTACCTAGGTACAATACCTTAAAAAGAGTTAACCTTAACTTTGTATCAATATACAAAGATCAATACCAATGTGGCCAAATATAATCTTAATTTTGTATCAATATACAAAGATCGATGCTGATTTAGCCAAATATAATCTTAATTTTGTATCAATATACAGAGATATAAGAGCATATTCAATAATCTGCCCCTTTTCTTTGTCATTCCTATATTATGTCTATATCCCATTTTTCTCAAGTCTTTTCACCCCTACATAGGAGAGAAAGAAGGATACAGAGAAGAAAAAGAGAGAAATTCCTGGGTCTAACCTCCAAAACCCATTTAACAAGACCATTTAACAACTTGTAACTTCTCCTCTTAAATAACAAGAAGTATCTAAAACCCATCAAGTGATCGAAGGGGGGGAAATCACCTACCCCGCCTTCTGGACATGGGATGTTGCTCTCTTAAAATGACTTCCTGCTGATTTGGGACATAGTAAACCTGTTTGGGGCCCGAATAAGAATGGAAAAATGGGTAAGCATGTTAATAGAATCATTTGATAGCCAGTCCTTTTGTGCTCAGCTGTTTAAATGTCCTAAGAAGTTTGTAGACAGAAGCTGAACTTCAGGGCTTTACTGAAGTTCTGGCTGGAACAGTCTGTGGGACTGAACAATCTTAGCGATTTTGAGTTGTTGTGGTTGTAAACTTTTGAGCAAACAGCTATTGAAGAATTGTGGGAGGCTGGATCATCTGGGCTACTTATCTTCTTTGGTGTCTGATCTGTTTTCTTCTGAGGTTTCTGTTGTCCAGTTGTCCCTGGATTCCTTAGATGGATGCTTTTAATCTCCTGGAAAGATAAGAACAGAGAAGGGAACTTGTTAAACTATGTTCATAGCAGCTTTTTAATAATATCCAGAAACTGAAAACAACCTAGATGGCCCTCAAGCAAAGAATGGATAAAGAAAATGTTGAACATTTGCACATGGAATATTGCTCAGCTATTAAGAACAATTACATCATGGCATCCACAGACAAATGGATGGAACTAGAAAAGATCATTCTGAGTGATATAAGCCAGAACCAGAAAGACAAACATGGAATGTACTCACCTTATAAGTAAATATTAGCCATAAAGTACAGAATATCCATGCTACAACCCACAGATCCAAAGAAACTGAATAACAAGGAGGATGCAATCACACCAAGAAAGGGAAGTAGAATAGACATTAGAGGTGGGTGGAGGGAGGGAATCGGGTTAGGGAGGGGTTGGAGAGAGGAGAATGAAGGATCAAATGAGAGGAGGACAGAGGGATAGAGAACTGGAATCAGTGCACAGTGAGGGGGAGCATCTCTGGGATGAGCTGGAATCTTAGGACAATGGAAACTTCCAGGAATCTATGAGGGTGGCCCTAGCTAAGACTCCTAATAATGGGGGATAGGGAACCTGAAATGGCCATCTCCTGTAACCAAAAGACTACCAATGAAGGAATTGGAGCATCAACCCAGTCACAAAATCTTTGACCCACAATTTCTCCTGCCTACAAGCGGTGCAGGAGTTGAGGGAAGAAAGGCTAATCAATGACTGCCCCCAGCCTGACATCCATGTCCTGAGAGAGAGCCCACCCATGACACAATTAATAATATTCTATTATACTTGCAGACAGGAGCCTAGCATAACTGTCTTCTGAAAGGACTCACCCAGCAGCTGATGGAAACAGATGCAAAACCCACAGTCAAACATTAGGCAGAGATTTTGGAACCTTGTAAAAAATGGCAGAGGAAGGATTAAAGGAGGCAGAGAGGTTAAGGACAGCACAAGAAAACCTGAAAACCTAAAGAATAGACAACTATTCTGGGCCTATAGGGGCTCACAGAGACTGAACTACCAACCAGATAGCATGCATAGGATGACCCTACGCCTTCTGCACATATGTAACAGATATGCAGCTTGGTCTTCATGTGTGACTCTTAATGGCAGAAGCAGGGGCTGTCTCTGACTCTGTTGCCTGCCTTTGGATTCCTTTTGCCCAACTGGGCTGCCTTGCCTAACCACAATAGAAGATATGCCTTGTCCTACTGCAACTTGATATGCCAAGGTGGGTTGATATCCATGGGAGGGCTCCCCTTTTCTGAGGGGAAAGAGAGGATGGAGGGAGGGGAAGGAAGAGGGAAGGACTCGGAGGAGAGGAAGGAAGAGAAGGTGTGATTGGGATGTATAAATTAATTAAAAATTTAGTTTGAAATTAAAATAAAAACATACAATGTTTTAATGAAACTAAAGATATGTCATTACAAATACATAAAATAGAAACAATGGAAGCTCCTATTTTAAAAATTTGTTCTGAGAATTCTGGGTGCCACATAATAAAAACATGTCAGATTTTAGAAATTGTATTATCTGATGAGCTATTTTTTAAAAATTGAGATTAGAAACATCTATTCAAGAAAATTTGATTTTATATTTTTACTGCTGTATGCTTAATATAAAAACCATGAATATACACCCAAAATATTTTCAACTTTCCTAAATTAACATTTTCTGATTTGTTGCTTTAAGTTTTGCAAATGCATTCATTTAGTTATACCTCAAAGGTATGTGTGTATTGTTTTTCCTCTCACTCTCATTATCTGATCTGAAAATTGGCTCAAACTCAGAAAACAATCTGTATACATTTGTATAATTTGTAAAACATTGACAAAATTGCTAGACTATTTTGATGGTGTAGTGTTAAGCATTCTTTTTTTTTTTTTTTTGGTTTTTCGAGACAGGGCTTCTCTGTGTAACAGCTCTGGCTGTCCTGGACTCGCTTTGTAGACCAGGCTGGTCTTGAACTCACAATGATCCGCCTGCCTCTGCCTCCCAAGTGCTGGGTTTAAAGGCGTGCGCCACCACGCCTGGCAGTGTTAAGCATTCTAAATGTTAATTAATTGGTCTTGCTTTCTGTCTGTTACTTACATTGACTCTGATTGGTTAAATAAAATGCCAAGACCTGAGATTGGGCAAAGACAGAGAAAGGTGGGACTTCCTGAGATTAGAACAAGAAGTCTGTGCTTTAGACAGAGGATTAAGCCATTCTAGCCAGGAGCAACAGGAAAGAGGATGCACACCATGGGTTAGAAAAAATAACCTCATTCCTCATGGCCAGGAATATTAGCATAGGGTAGAGAATGGCAGTTCAAGGGGATGTATGTATATATGGGGTCATATTTGGGTAATAGAATTAAGATCTAGTTTAGGTGGGCCAGGATTGCACAACCCAGGCCTAGGCTTGTTAAAATCCACATAGTGTCTGTGTGCTCTTTTATAATGGATGGATAAGGATTAGCCGCCAAACCAATTAAATATAATATAAATACTGGTAAATAATTTAATTATTTCTACAAATGGTGCCCAACATAATTTAATTAACTATTTTTTCTACACTATTTTACCTACTAATGTCACCTAGTGGACAAAAGTGGGAATTGTGAATTTATCCTTAAAGGAAAAGACAACTGAAGGTAGCCTGTTACCTGTTTTCTTCCCCAGTTGACCATGTTGATTACTACAGGTTGCTTTCTAATTTAGACAAAGGAAAAAATTCAAAGACTTTCTATGATGATTAATATGTGACTTATTTTTCCTCAGTTTTATCTCATGTTGATACTTCAAACTTGTTTTCTGTTTTTCCTAATGAAAATGACTTTTTGGATACATGAGTAGAGAAGATACAAATAATACAATCATATCATAGCAGATACCAATTATTGAGTATTTACATTGTACAGTTTCAATTAACCTTTAAAACATTACTATTTTTATGAATTATACATCAAACTGAGTGAGGATCATTGGGATAAAGCACCATTTTCATAGTTGGTAATTTGGGAAGGAGCAGGTAAAAATTTCAAATCCAAGATTTTTTTTCAAGACAAGGTTTCTCTGTGTAACAGCTCTGACTCCCTGGACTTGCTTTGTAGATCAGGCTGGCCTTGAACTCACAGAGAACCACCTGCCTCTGCCTTCCAAATGCTGGAATTAAAGGTGAGTGCCACCACTGTTTTTTTGTTTTGTTTTACTCCAAAACAGATGCTTTTAAACACTAGACTTTATTCATTCCTCTGTTTGTGGGGTGAGGTTAAGAAAATGAAAGACAAAGAAATATGAATCCTGATGAATGGAGATGTATATCGAGAAATGGTACTCCAATTTATTATTTGTTCTTTAAACTGTTTTTAGTTAAAGGCCAAAGACAATTTTCTTTTCTTTTCTTTTATTGAGACAGGGCTTCTCTGTGTAGCCCTGGCTGGTCTGGGCTCACTTTGTAGACCACGCTGACTTCTAACTCATAGAGATCTGCCTGCCTCTGCCTCCCAAGTGCTGGGATTAAAGGCATGCACCACCATACCTGGTCTCAAAGGAGATTTTCAATCTCTTTTCTATGCATGAAATTAGTGTACTCCTTTGTATTAGTCTAACAAGTAAAACATGCAGAAAATAGAAAGTAAACATTGGTTCATAGAAAATCTCTTCATTTCCTGTCCACATAGGACCTGAAATAATATTCTTGACCCTTTGCTTTCTTAGCCCTCTTGTGGAGAAGTCTTTCTTCTTGATCGTTGAATGTATTTGTGAGTTCCATATTGTCTTAGAAGGGATAGAAAGTTATTTGTCCATAATCAAAAGTCCTTGATATAGTCTGTCCATTGTTTTCCTCTTTGAGAAAAACTTTCATTTGATATACTTAAAATTATGAAATCAAATCTAATCTAACCTTATCTAATCACTACTCTTCTTTTCTAAAATTAGATATAGATCAATGGATGTTTTCTCTTTTCTTCTTTTGTAGGTATTTATCAAGTATTCAAGGATTCTCCAAAGACAAAGAATATCAATGCTTTATTCTATTGTTGCTTATTTCATATGAATTTCATTTGATGCTAGAGATACTAAAGAACTATTTGGATTTGCTTTCCATGTTAGTTGCTGTGGAAAAATACATTGGGAAAACATATGAAAAGGGAGAAAGGTTTCTTTTCTGTCTCATAGTTTCAGGTAAGTCCATGGTTGCTTATTTCTTTTGCTTTGGGCCTGTAGTTCGTGGAAGATAGTGTATAGCAAAAAACAAAAACAAAAACAAAAAACCTGCTAACTTGATGGTGAATGGGAAACCAAGATAGAAAACATCTAGTGTCCAAATATCCTCTTTAGGGGTATGCCTCTAATGGATTAACTTTCTTCTACTAGGCTCCATCTTACAAATATGCTACTACCTTCTAGTGTCACAAGCTGTCAATGGAGCATTTAGTAGTGAATGGTAGTTAATACAGAAGCTCGCAACTAGTCAAAGTGAATAAAATAAGTGACTTTGAAGTATTCAATCCTAAATGAGACATCTATATTACCCTCTATCCATAAAGTTTAGGGACTATGGAAGAAGAGGGGGTCGAAAAAATGGAAAAGCCAAAGGTTAGAGAGGACCACTATGAAAGAGTGTCTTCTGAACATGACAGGGGTTTTGAACTTATGAACTCCCAGTAATTGTGGTTGCTTGCACAAGATTCATATGAGCTCAAGTCAGACGCAATACCAGAATAGGTTGAGGAGGGATTTATAAAGAAGTCTCACCCCTAGATGAGGACTTCTTGGCAGTTGATAGCTTTTGGGGTAATAGAATCAGTTTTTTTCAAGTTTGTGGCCCCTCATAGACAACCTACATGCCCATGGATGGCCCTACACTCATGCATATACATGTAAATCCATGTTTATTGTTGCTCTATTCATAATGGGAAGGAAATGGATGAAACTCACACCTAGATATTCAGAAATAGATGAAAGGACAATGGAAATAACATACACATATTCAATGAAATTTTATTTAGCCTTAAAAAATAGAAAATTTGCAGGAAATGGATAATACTGGAAAGTATATTAAGTGTTGGAACTCAGTTTCAGAAATATAAATACTTCATGCTTTATTTCATATGTGGATTCTGGCTTCTATTTTTTATGTATGTGCATTTTGTTGGAGTGAGTGTCTATAGAACCCTTGAAACTCATAAAACCATATGATAAGGGAAAAGGGATTCCTTAAGAGGAAGGGTAGTAGTAGAATGCATGTGGTATGAAAGTGGAAAGGGACATATGTGGTATGGATAAGTTTAAGTGGTGAGGGGACCCTAGGAGACTGGGTAGAGGAGAAGATGGGAGGATACAGTCAACCAAAATGATCAATGCATTATAAAACTGTAAGGACAGTTGATATTTGGTGAGATAATTAAACAACTAAAAAAAGAGTTTGAAAGGAGTTACCCCATGTGGGTGGATAAAGCTGCTTCTAGCAGCTGCCAGTCAAAGAAAAGTCAAGCTGTATTTAGGCCGTAATCTACCTCCCTAGTGGTTAGTCTTCATGGAGTCAAAAGGTATGCAAACTACTAGAGAAGAATTGTCATGAGAAGTTTTACTCAGCTGTGGACCTTGTGTGTACTAATAATGACTTGCCAGAAAAGATATACCCAGTGGTGCAATAGTATCAAGTCTACTAGAGGTGTAAGCAACTGCCTTTTCATTGGATTTGGGGTCCATTCCACAGATGAGAATTCATACCCGATAATATAAACCTAGTCAAAAGCCTATGGGTAAAGAGGTCATAGGTCCCACTGGAGAAGCAGCTCCTGTTTTGCAAATAAACATGTTCTACTTGTCAAAAATTATTCTAAATAATTTTATTTATTATTGATTGAAGTACATTAAATACATGTATGAAAATATATCGTGCCAGACATGGTGGCACATACTTTTAATCCCAGTACTTAGGAAACTCAGGCAGAGGCAGGGTCAGAGTCAAAGGCAGACAGATCTCTATGAGTTCAAGGCCATCCTACTTTTTGTGTAGAAGAATGAGATTGCAAAGATCAGTGCTGCCTTCACTCTTATCAGAGAAGCTCATTTGTGCAATGAGCAGTGAGAATTGCAGAAACTCATAAGTCAAAATGCTTTAAAAATAAGTGATTATCGATACATGATTAGGACATTTATAATTCCAATGCTAGGGGAAAAATGTTGAAGAAAGTGTGAAAATAACTTAAGAGCTGGAGGAAAGGGTTATGTGCGTATAGAGCACTGGCATTCAGTAATGACATGGCTGTTACACTCTTGGTGTCAAGCAGCTGTATTTACCTGCATAAGATTTATACAATATGGAATCCATCCATATCCTGTCATGGAGGGGGTAGTGCTCATGAGATCATACCCCTCGAGTGTTTATACACATTAAAAGTGGTGTCGCTATTCTGGCCGAACAAAAACCCTTTCCCATGTTTGTAAGCAATGAAGTGAAATGAAACTTACTGGATCACCAAAATAAATGAACAAATAAATAAAAAGGCATAGAAATAAAATGAATATTAGTTAAGATGGATAATGAGATTAGTAGGTGTGTGTACGGGACATGAAAAGTTAACAAGGGGCAAGTATGATTGAAATACATTAGGTATATGTGTGAAAACATATTGTGCCAGACATGGTGGCGCATACTTTTAATCCCAGTACTTAGGAAGCTGGGGCATAGGCAGAGCCAGAGGCAAAGGCAGCACATCTCTATGAGTACAAGGCCATCCTACTTTCTGTGTAGGAGAATGAGATTACAAATAAAAGTTAGAGGGTATCTGTTGTGTAGCAATTTTCTTCAAGGTAAAACATTCCATCCTGCAGGGAAGCTCCTTAAGATTAAGGATGTTCAAAAAGGAGATTCCTTAATACTCAGGAAGTAAGCAACTCAGAACCTTTATGAAGTCCCTGAAACTGACCAGGTGGAGTAGTTCCTCTTTCCCCAGTATTTACAGAGGCATTCTTAGATAAGCAAAGCTTCCTGGAAGTGCCAAAGACCTGCTCCGATGCCTGGAAGGGGCTCAGGCAAACTGAGATGCCTGGAAAGGATACTCCAAACTGTTCAACTGCCTGCAAGTTGTGCTGTGAGTTCCAGGTTCCCAGCTTTCCTGAATCACCACCCATAATTTTGTGTGGGCATTGGTGGTACCATTGTGTTACCGATCTTTTAAATTATTATTTAACACTTATTTATTTATTACTAAATTCACTTATAACAAACACCAACAATTTCTTAACTATTAATCCTATAAATTCCTACAACCCCTTTAACCTATCCACTAAACCTATTGATAATTATAACAACTACTTTCATAACCTTTTAGAATGATACAGTCTCTGGGGCAGGTCCTCAGTCGTCAGGAACACAGTCTTTGTTGTAGATTCTTTAACGCACTTAGCAGTCCTTTTTCTGGATCTCTCAGATGCAGGTTTGTCAGGGTAAGCTGGTTATTACAATCTCACCTTAAATAAGGCTTCATGCTTTCTTCGCTGTGGGAGACCCCAGCCGTCTGAAGGCCAACTTACTTCTTTTGAATCAGGAACTCAGCTGCTCTGCCTCAGTCCTTAAAGCCAGGCACCGTTTCCTTTAGGCCACTGTTTGGACAGATCAAACCCCTCCAGGCAAAAGCTGAGCCACAGGGTCCAGTCCTTGGCCTTTTGGTGTCTTGCTCAGTCTTTCTTTGCTCACCGGCTTCTTTCTGCTTCAGGGAGAGAGCTGGCCATCAATGGCCAGCCCTTTTTTCAGCAGGACTCTTGGAGCTCTCTAGCATTAGGGGCCTCTTCCCTTTCTGGGCTCCATGCACTGTCCTTAAATAGGAGGAACTCTGTTTCAGCTTAATTTGGGCTCCGCCCACTTAGCAGCTGAAAACAATGTCAGGCCAGATACTTTGTTTCTTCAAGTCTATTGAGTCTTTCCTGTTTTTCCTGACTTCAACCTTGTTTTTCAGTCTATTAAGTCTTTCCTGTTTTTCCTGACTTCATGCTGATAATGCTCTTCAGGCCCCGAATTAAGAGACAGTATCAGAAACTCCTATATATTTTCTAAATCTAATTTATCTAACCCCTACACCATTGTCTTTGAGTCATTTCTGTTCTTGTAAGTAACCCCAAGAAACTCATTGGTTCACTAAGTTGTACTGAATCTATGTAAGAGGAGAAAGAGCTAATGAGAAGTATTCATCATGGCTCTTTGGCTCCTGAAAGTGAGTTTAAAGTGGCCCATTGCTTCAAGCTCCTGAAGTCTTAATTTCTCCACCATGATAGACTGTATCCTTGACTGGTAAACCAATCCCCACTTCCTTCCTTGAGTTACTCTTGTCAGAGTATTTTATCACAACAACAGGAAAAGAAACTAAGACAATGCTATTAGCTATCTCATTAAAATGCAATGGATTCCCAATAGAGCCAAGGTAAACCTGGTAACAAGTGACAACACCAACAGACAACACAACTTGAAGAGTCATGCTGACTCACAACCAGTGATCAGTCTTACCATATCAAGTTGAAAATGACGCTAGTGTCTGAAATGTTGATCATGCTTAATTGGGTATTGGATTTTTCTTTTTGTTGTTCTGCACTGGTGGTTTGATTCTGTAATAAAGCTGAATAACCATCTGAAGTGTGAAACATTAAACTTATTAGAAATCCAGGTCTAGTAGCACATACCTGTGATCTAAACTCTTGAAAGAGAAAAGCAGAAGGATTATACATTCAAGGCCAACCTAAAAAATAAACTGTCTCAGAAAATTATTAAGAGGAGAAAGTGTATGTTGAAAAGGAAGAAATCCATAGGACATATTTTGAGTGGTATCTCACTGTATACCACCTTCACCTCCAATTCTAGCAACACAGTGATTATTTGGATGCCTAGCTAGGTCTTTCAGCAATATGTTGAATAAAAGTGGAAATCTTTACATTATTTTGTGCTTTAGAAGGAAAGTTTAGTTTTCCACCATTTAGTATAAATGCTATATGTGAGTTTATTTTAAAGTTTTTATTATGTTGAGTCATGCTATTTCTAGATATAATTTGTTCAATATTTTTAGTAAGAAAGCATGTTTAACTTTCCTCAATTTTCTGTAGGTAGTATGGTAATTATATGATTCATTTCTTTTTATCTTATTGCTATGGTGACTCATATTTATTGATTTATATATTATGGACCACCTTTACATTAATGGTGTTAATTCCAATTGATTAAGGCTAAAATTTTAGTAAGCGTCAGTTTCAGTTTATTAGCATTCTTGATGAATCTGGATTCAAAACTCAGTAAAATATTAATAAATTTAATCTAATGGTGCATTAGCAATGTTTTTCATGTCAGGACCATGCTTGCTTTGTACAATGTGTTTTGACAATTCTGTCCCTTTTCTATTTTTTGAAATAACCTAAGGGCTGTTGATCTTTGTTCTTCTGTAAATATTTGTATTTAGTGGAAAAAAACGATATGATCATGAGCTTTTCTCTGATGGCAGACATTTTTTAGTATTGATTCAGTTTCATCACATATTATTTTGAAGAGTTGTGTATTTCTTCATGACTAAATTTTTGTGGAGTATATGTATACAGAAATTTGTCTATTTTATCCAAATTAGCAGATTTACTTGTTACAGCTATTATAAAAATTAATTATCAAATTTATTTCTTTGGTATATGTTGCAATTTCTCCTATTTGTCTCTGGTTTTTAATTTATTTATTTCCATGATTTCTTTCTTTTGCTTAGTTTAGCCAAGGGTTTGGCTATTTTTTTAGAATAAAATCTTACTTTTCTTGATATCTCATACTGTATGTTTTTGTCCTCATTTCTCTGATCTTTATTCCCCCCCCCCACTTTTTAGAGGCTGTTTAGTATGGTTTCTTCCCTTTTTTGGAGAGGAGGTTTAATATGTTGTTGTTTTTCTAGGTTCCCTAGATGCAGCAACACATTTTTTTCTTGAGATCATTTTATTTTTGTGTTATAAGCAATAATTTCTATGAATTTCCCCCTTAATGCTACCTTTCTTCTATTTTTTTTTTTGATGTGTTGTATGGTCATTTTCTATTTTAAGAAAGATACTATTTTTCTTTATTGAGTCCTTTACTTATTGGTTTCTCAGATTCATACTTTTTGGTTTCTATGTATTTGTATAGTTTAAAATATATTGTTTATTGATATTTTATTGTATTGTGGTTACAAAAGATATTTGATACACTCTAAATAAAATGTACTGAGTTACATTTTGTGGCTAGTTATATACCAAGTACTAATGACAAAAATATATATTCAGAAGCAGTTGAATGAAATGTTCTGTAGTATTGGTTAGGTTCTTTCTTCTAGCAATTTAATTATTGGTATTTCTATCTTCTGTTTGAATGGGGCTTGACAATTTGTTATTTGCTGCTGCTTCTTCTTCTTCTTCTTCTTCTTCTTCTTCTTCTTCTTCTTCTTCT
>CAJQZJ010037416.1:192650-300356 GCA_907164525.1 Lophiomys imhausi | reverse complement strand
TTCTTCTTCTTCTTCTTCTTCTTCTTCTTCTTCTTCTTCTTCTTCTTCTCCTTCCTCTCTCTCTCTCTCTCTCTCTCTGTATGCATGATGCTTTGCACATATGCTAGCATGTCTACATGGAAAAGAGATGAAAATGTCAATTGTCTTCCTCATTCATGTCTCCATGGAGCTCTTTGATTTGCTGGACTGGTTAGTGAGAAAGCCCAAGAAATTCTCCTTTATCTCTCTCCTCAGTACTGAGATTACAGGTATACATTTGTTTTACATGAATTCAAAGTTCATATACTGGGGCTGGAGAGATGGCTCAGCAGTTAAGGCCATTTACTACTCTTCCAGAAGACCTGAATTTAGTTTCCAGCACCCTTGTCAGGCAGCTTACAACTGCCTGTAACTCAAGTTCCAAGGGACCTGACACTCTCTTCTGACCTCCATGGACACCAGAGATGTGATACACAAACATACATGCAGGCAAAATCCTCATACACATTAAATGAAATGAAAATGTAAAAGAATCCAGGTCCTTCTTACCAGTTTACAAACTGAGCCATTTCCTCAGCCTCTTTCTTATTCTTTTACATTAATGATTCTTTTGTTTATCTTGCACTTTTGAAAGTTTAATTATAATTTGCATTGTGGTAGTCTTTGTTGAGTTAAAACAGACTTATGGACCTTTCAACTTTCTGTGTTTGATTACTTGTATCCTTTGTTTCTGTCATATCTTTGAATAGGCATTATCCCATTGAGGTTCTCAGGATCTCTTGAAACCCATAACCCGAATATTGGCTTTTTATACATTCCCAACATGTTAAAACAATTTTGTTGTTTTTATTCTTTTCTTTTCTGACATTGTCTCCCCTGGAGTTGAACAGTTTTACTTCCTTTTATTTTAACTTCCGCCATTACCTTCTATCACATTTTAAAATTCATTGAGCATATTTTTCATCTCCAGATTTCAAAATGGTTTTCAAATTGTTTCCAGTGTTTTATTATGCTTCTCTGATATAGTGAAGGGTCTTTTATCCATCCTGTTGTTTCCTTAAAGCAACTATTTAAAAATTCTCTGAGAGATGCTGGAGAAATGGCTGCATTGTGAGATTTTCATGGATGTTTCAATGTATTTGATAATACTCATGTTCCCTATTATCATTCTTTATTCTCTCTCTCCTTTCTCTTTACCACCTTCCACTTCTCTAAGAGTTTCCCTTCTATTTTTGTCTGTTCTTTTTTAAGACTCTAGTTTAATTCACTTACCACAATTAACTTTGATATAAAGTCATTATTTCGTTAATTTTTATGGCTGAGTATCACACACTTGCATACACACACACACACACACACAGAGAGAGAGAGAGAGAGAGAGAGAGAGAGTCATTACATTTTTCTGTCCAGTCATTCTTTAATGGGAACTTGGGTTATAGACAGACAGAATGTCTCAAAGTAAAACAAAACAGGAACAGAACTGTGAGTCTGTTCCATCTATGATCAGATCTTTCATTAATGATACAACAGGCTTAGAAGCTCCTGTGATCTCTTTCTCGTATATTGAGATATTTTTATGTATTTTCCCTATGTTCGGGCTACATTTGGGGTCTTTCAGTGTGGGCTTGGCTTTCTACTACAAGATAAATTTCTGTCCAGCTTTTGTGCTCTGATTCCCAGTGGATGGGATCATACTCCCTAGTCTTTCCTAGGTTGGAGAGATGATTGAGATACTCAGCTACTTGACTCAACACTGTCCCAGTTAGTCTGTGGGTTTGTGGATTGCATCAGAAGTCATAGGTTCTTCTTGCACATCAACTTCACTGAGGCAAGCCATTCACTAGTTTTAACATTTTAAAAATCTTTCCTCTTTCTTTTGCAAGTATGAAGTGGATCTACTATTATAGGGAAATAGCAGTGCTGTAGTTTGAATACGAACTGTTCTCTCCAGGTTTATGTATTGGAAGCTTGTTTGCTAGCTGATGGGCTTTGGGAAAACACTTGGATCTGGACTGGTTTGACCTAACCAATGGATTAATCCCTTGATGGCATTATTGAGAACTGGGAAAAAGCAGAATATGGTGCCTAGCTGGAGTGAGTAGGTTTTGGAAAATATATATTGTTGTGATTATTCTATTGTTTCTGGATACTATGATGTAAAGAAATGCCTCTACCATATACTTATGCTGGTATGATGTTATGTTTAAGTACATGATACCAAATAACAATGGGTTGACATTCCTGAAACCATGAGATAAAATATATCTTCCCACCCTTAAGTTGTTTATATGAGACATTTTTGTCTCAGGGATGAAAGCCTAACATAATCAGCTTCTTATTCTATGTTTCTAAAGTTACTATTTATTAGTTGTACAAAGTAATGAATTTATAATGACATTTTCATACATTCATATAATGTAATTTGATCATATGCATCCATTTATTGATTTTTTATCTTCCCTCCTTAGCTCCTTTTTTTGTCATTCACTTCCCTAAATAGTTCCATTGTAATATGCTCATTTCTTTCCTTAGTTTTGCATATGAAAGAAAACATGTATTACTTGTCTTTGTTAGACTGGTGCATTTTGCTTAACACAATGACACAGTAACCTCCAGTTTCATTAATTTTCCTGC
Organism: Lophiomys imhausi; assembly: GCA_907164525.1. Taxonomy (NCBI): domain Eukaryota; kingdom Metazoa; phylum Chordata; class Mammalia; order Rodentia; family Muridae; genus Lophiomys; species Lophiomys imhausi. Next base: position 297,743 of record CAJQZJ010037416.1, on the reverse strand, counting down.
AAATGAAATAATTTCATTATTTATGGCAAAATAAAATATTATTGAATATATATGACATTTTCTTTTTTTTAATTGTTATTTTGTGAATTTCACATCATCCACCTTCTTCACTCTCATCTCCCACCTCCCCTCAGACCTACCCTCCACTCTTGCAATCTGTCCCAGCATAAAAAATAAAATCTCATTGTGGAAGCTGCAGTGTGTCTCAGTGTGTCCCACAATATTCCCCTTTGTCCACACATTTTGCTTGCAGATGTTCATTATAGGGACTATTTGGTCTGGTGCGAGGCCTCTGGTTTCTGCTACTTTGCCAATATTGGAACCTCACCAGAACTTCTCTCAGATATGCTATAACTGTCCTGTGTCATGGAGGATCCTGTAGTTTTGGGTTGTGGAACTGGCCTCTTCTTGCACTCTAGCAGTTCATCCTTGGGGTAGATGTTGGGATGGGCCAACTCAAAGCCCTGGTTCTGAATCTACAACCCCCACCTGCAGGGCCAGATCTACTACAGAAAGGTTCAGGGTCTACTCTCTCGAGTGCTGCAGCATGTGAGGGGCAGGGACAGCTCTCCTGTTCTAGTGACCCCATCTGGGCCAGATCTCCTGTCAGTCAGTGGTGGTGAGGGCAAAAGGGAGGGGAGCGGATCTCTCCCTAACCAACACTACCACATAGTAGACTGAAGGCATGGCTGGCTCTCCCACACTCACTCCCTCAGGGTTGGGTCACCCACAACCCCAATATCCAGGACCAGCTGTAGTGTGCTACCCAGGCCAGGTACAGGGCCTGTTCTCCTGAGTGTAAAACATGCATTGGTGAATTTGTGTCTATGGATTTTTCTTTTTACTAAAAATGTGTAATTGATTTATCATTATCTCTTAGGTTAGATGGTATTTATGAATCTAAGAAAAATGGGCCATTGATTTATGCAATGACCTAAGGCTCTCGTGCTAATTGCCCATGCTTTCTGTGTCTCACAAGTCATGTTACTCATTTTGTTCCTTCATTCCCTTAGTTTCTTTGTTTCATTCTTCTTCCATCTACCTCTGTGTTTTTCAATTATCAGAAAAATAAAACCTATTTTTATTGAGAATCAAGATGGGAAAATGTTTTTGCATGTTTACTTTCCAATTTTGCAATATTCTGAAAAAAATGGTGCCCTATTCATTTTATTTTAATTTTGTTTGTTCTCTTTTTTGAGACAAAGTTTTACTCTATAGCACAAGTTGGTCTGGAACTCATCCTGTAACTTAAACTTGCCTCAAATTCATTGCATTCCTCCTGTGTTGAGATTACAGGTATGACCTGTCAAGCCTACCTTGATATATTCTAATTTTAGAAGCTACAAGTATAACATATTTATAGAAAAGAGAAAATATGAATATAAGCTTTAAGGTAATTCATGACAAATGTTAAGTTATAGCATTACATACAGTTTGCAGCAAAATACAATGTCATTGTCAGCATATGATAGTATTTACGTGTATATATCTATGTGGAGTTCATTTCATAATGTATACATGTAATAAACATTCCATAATGCAGCTTGAATATGCATGTTTTATTTATCAATTATACCTTTTCAGAGATGGGAAAATGAAGAGAATATTACTGTAGCTTAAGTACTATAAAACTGGAGATTCATATAGAAAATATTGTAACAGAGCAGACAAAAATATGAACTTATGAGGTTTCCCTAATGCTTAAAGGATATATGGGAAATAAGAAAGTCTTCCAAGTACTGATTTGCCTGAGAGGAAAATAAGGCTTAGTTTCTTTTTTGATTTTCTTTGACATGCAGTGTAAATGGGGGCAAGTTATTTATGCCTTCATTTTTTTGTTCTCTTTTGTGAGACAAAGACTTGCTTTTTTTTTCCAGGAATGGTAGGCTACTATTCATTCATATGTTCTTCCCCTTCCCTTCAGCTAACCTTAATTAACTTGTAGAAAACATAATGTAAAAAGTAAAATGCAGATATTGACGCTGCGAGATCCTGCTTAACCTGATCTTTAAAATTAGTCAGAGGATGACTCCAGTCATGATAAATGAAAATGACTAGATACTCCACTACATCTTAGGGATGGGCAAGGGATTTCCCACTTACTATCCTATACAGAGTGGGCAAAACCTAACGTACCCCAAGATGGCGAGGTTATGAGATGAAAGGTCTATTTAATTTTCCTCAGTCTGAGACTTGAATAAGTCTGTTTCCTTCTGCTTATTCCCTTTCCCTGTTTTTCAGTGGAGAGAAAAGCAGTAGAAAATCTGCTGGTTGCAGTGCCAATAGAAAAGGATTTGTAAATATTTTAAATACCAGCCTTAACAGAAAAATTTCAGTGAGCTTAGTGTTCATCAAATCAGTGCATGTCAGTCACAGTGAAACTCTTCTGTTTATGAAAACAAGGTACGACGCAGTGGATTTCTACATCAAGACTCTTCCTGCCAAGTGCTCTTGACAGGGTTAGTGTCCTTCTATGTGGAGGCATTAAATAGCCTTTGACTGATCTCCGGATACTTCCTGAATATTTTGCAATATTTAAAGAATGAAGACACATCACTTTAATAAAAAATATGACCAAAATATATTGTATGGAAATAATTTAATTTAAAAAAGAAAGAAAAATTAAAATCAGATTTTTTTAAGTGTGAAGAATCCGGTTCTGGTTCCCAGTGTTTTGTTTTTTTAAACTCTCTTGATAGTTGTGTCTGAGGCTAAAATCCTTTTCTATGTCTGTCTGTCAACGAATTTTTCCACAACTTTTTTCCTTTCCTGGCTCTTGGTCTAAATTTCATGCCAGGGCAGAAGATCCTGTGATTTTACTGCAAGGACACCAGGGTGTGGCTGTGGAGTCTACTCTTCTCCTGAGTTCTAACAAGCAGGGTGGATTTGTTTAATTTATTTAGAATTCATTTCCCCATTTTGTGTGGAATTTAATAACCACAAGATGGTTATTAAAAAATGTTAGTTCTAAAAGAAACCATACTTTGTATCCCAAAGTCTTGAGTAACGTTATAAATACCATAATAAAAACAGAAAGTATTATTCAGTTTTGAAACAACACTTATAGAATCACAGCATACTGATAAAGTGTTAGAGAAAGGAAAGCAATAGAGATCATTGTAATCACTTCATTTCCATCTTTTGTCCTTTAGGGTGTCTGAGGCCTAGGGAGAGATGGTATTTTGTACATTTATAACTTGATAGTACTGGTCTTCTGACTCATTGCTCACAAAAGCATGTATTTTGAGTAAAAACAAATAGCATGTATGAATAGTTGTAGTTCTTTTTATGTTTTGTGGTGCTAGATATACTAATTGTAAGACAATGGTAATGGTCAGGATCATAGAACAAAGTGGAGCACCTTAAGAGATATGCATCAATATTCACTTAAATGGGGCTGAGATATCATAACTTCAAAAAGAGAATGTAAATTCCAAAAATTTAAAAACATAAAATAATCTGTTAGCATTTGTTAACTCATTCATTAATTCAAAAATATTTCCTGAGTACATTTTATATGTGAAATATTATTTTAGGTTACTGGGCTACAGAACTAATTATCTATTTTTGTTATGAAGAGTTTTCAAATTATTACAATATCCAGAGGAGAGAAACATTTCTGTGGAGGATGAGAATGGAAGCGGTATGTTGTATTGGAAAAATAAAGATAATTTTTTGAGTGTTTGCTTATTTAAGAATCAGGACCTAGTACATCGCAGATTTGTTTGTATGAAGAATGTTCTATGGGACTGAAGTGTGAGAGTCAATGTTAAAATTTTAAGTTTTAAATACTGTGCACAAGAAATCCATACAACAACAGTGCCTCTAACCTGAGAGACCTTTGTCCTGAGATGCTGGAGACTGTTGTCCATGTAACATAACAAGTGACATCTTTTCACTTCCCTAAACTTGTTTGATCCAATTGCCCTGGGTGTGCTTGTCCCCAGGTGAATAAAGGTGGAAGTACATAACCATGTGGGTTTGCCTTCGAAATTGCCTGGCTAATGTAGTTCATGGCCATTTCCTGGGAACCTCAGAACAGACCTGGCTAGAGTCTATCACCCTGTCCAGTATTTAATTAAAGATTGCTTCAAATTTTGCTCAAAAAAAAAAAACAACAACAAAAACCCAAAACAACTCATGTGTTTGTAAGAGAAACCACTTCATGATTAGGAATACATTTTTTGGATTTATTATTTCTTGAAGAATGTTGTGTATACTATAACATGGGTGAAGGTCAGAGTACAACTTGAAGGAGTTAGTTCTCTTCTTCCATCATGTGGGCACTTTGGATTGAACTCAGGAGTTAGACTTGGCCACAAGTACCTTTACTTACGGATTTATGTCACTGGCCCTTGGGTTCCATTTTTATATCACAGCAGTGACACTTATTTGTTGTGTATCTGTAGCCAGGAAGAATTATCTTTCCTCCTTGGTGTTCATTCCTTTATAGGCAGTTATATCATTCTTTATCAGTGAAGGATTAGCTATGATTACCAAAGGTATTTTCAGTTCTTTCTGAAAGTAGACACTTGAATTGTTACATACTTTTTAAGTTACTAAATATATATCACCATGATTATGAGAAAAAGCAAAGAATATTTTCAGGTGAATATGCATTGTTTTTACTTTAAAATATGTACCCCTTTTTGAAAATGAGTGTATGGGCACATGAATAATACTTTAATTCTAATAGTAAATATCTTTCTATTATAGAGACAAACATCTGTTCGTGCCTCTACATCTTTAAGTCATTAGAAAAATGGAAAATATCAAATGATTGAGAAGCTATTTTCCTGAAGTCATGGGGCTTGACACAAAGGATGACACATAGAGATGACTGATAATAAAGATGATATTTTTTCTGTTTTCCAGGATATCACCTCCATAATAAGATGCCTACCATTGTACTTGAAAGCTGCTTCTTGATATTTGTAGGTCTCATTATGGGAGGAGTAATTTGCATTGTAAATGAAAAATATCAATCAGAAATGGAAGGGATATTTTTTATACTTATTTCCACCAATAGTCCTTGAGGCAGGATATTTCATGACCAATCACTTCCCCCTCACTTTTTTTTGAGAACATAGGCAGCCTTCTGTTATATGCTATCCTTGGAGTAGTATGGAATGCATTTGTAATAGCCCATTCTTTTTGTGGCTGATAAGTAAAATACTTCAAGTTTCAAGATGTGTCATTGCTCCATAACCCTTGTTTGGCAGTTTGATTGTTGCTTTAAAGTCTGTGACTGTGCTATCTATATTTGAAGAATTACATATGAATGAGAAACTTCCTAACTTGGTATTGGAGACTCCTTCTTAATACTTACAGGTAATAAATTGAGTTCCCTTAAGCTCATCCTAAAAAATTAGATAAGAATGCAATTGTGATTTAGGCCATTATTGATAAAATTTGTCTTAGAATTAAGTATAGAGATTGAGAGAGTATGACTTAACAGTTATTAAAAGTTATAGTGGATTTTTGTTACCATATTCATACATAAATTCATTAGTTGAAAACTGAGATAGAGAGTGTTGTCTTTTTGGTCATGACAGATAAGTGTATCTCAGCCGTGAAGGATATTTTCCTAGCCCACCAGAAACTTTTCCCATAACAAGTGATATTTCTGCAAATGATTTTCAAATTATGAAGTTTCCTATGATCTTATTCTGGGGATAAATGGAGAGTTAGAGAACTTGAGAGATGAGAATCCTCAAAATCAAAGGGTAGGTAGACCACAACTGGACACTTTTCTGATGGCTACAATGGCTCTGTCTTTCTCAAGCAGGTGCTCTATAAGGAGTCCAAGTCTTTCAGTGAACTGTCATGGATCAAACTGTCAGATATTTTGGGGTGATAAGAAATTCATTTTTAGTTGGAATAGAAAAATTTCATTGGCCTCTTATTTGATGTGTCTGCTGCTTTTACCATTTGCTTCACCAGAATCATCGTAGTTTAATATAGTTATTCTTCCTTTCTGACCCCTGAAATACCCCATTTACAAGGGATTATCACATAAGTATCTGAACAAGTCTCTGATACACATATTTTTTATAGAGATTCAGTCTCATTTTCCCACTATAAGTGTTCAAGCTATGAGAGGATGATCCTATCTTTATGTTTTTTTCTTTTCTAGGATATCCTGTAATAGAATCTTATATTACTACATGTGTGATTTATGATCAAACTTATGGGCTCCACATAAAGATTGAATTGCTACATACTGTTTACCTTACCTATAGTGGGAAGAAGAAATATGGATTCCTCATTGCATAATGCAAATTGTATGAAATTGGCATAAAGCTCCTTAAACCAACATTTTTTCTAACAGATTACTGTGTATAAGTGCAATAGAGTTTCTGCGGTAATTTGTTAGATGACATATCTTGTCTGTGATTTTACCATCAGATATTCTTTTTTAATTAATTAATTAAGTAAGTAAGTAAGTAATTATGTATACAGTGTTCTTTCTGCATGTATGCCTACACTCCAGAAGAGGGCACAAGATCTCATTATAGATGATTGTGAGCCACCATGTGGTTGCTGGGAATTGAACTCAGGACCTTTGGAAGAACAGCCATATCTCCAGCCCCCAGATATTCTTATAAGGATGAAATTTCTGCCATAATACTAGCAAGAATTTATTACTTACTTTTTTGGTTTTAATTTACTATTCATTCATTCATTCATTCATTTTTGTGGATTGCATAACTATCTATTTTGGAACTAATTATTTTTATTTTGTGTATTTCACATCATACTCCCTGTTCCCTCTCATCTCCCGCCTCCACTCAGACCCACCCTCCACTCTTGAAATCTCTCCCAACATAAAAAGTATCTCATTTTGGAAGCTGTGGTGTTTCTCAGTGTGTCCCATAATATTCCCTTTGTCCACACCTTTTTGCTTGCAAATGCTCATTATGAAGACTCCTTGGTCTGGTAATGAGGCCTCTGGCTTCTGCTACTTTGTCAATACTGAAACCTCACTGGGACTCCTCTCAGATATCTTGTTGTAGTCCAGTGTCATGGAGATCATGTAGTTTTGGGTATGTGGAACTGGCCTCTTCATGCACTTTGCAGTTCATCCATGGGATATATGTTGGGGTGGGCCAACTCAAAGCCCTGGTTCTAGGCCTGAAACCTCTACATACAGGGCCAGTCTTACTGTGCTACTCTCCTGAGTGCTGCAGCATTTAAGGGGCTGGGCCAGATATCCAGCTCTCATCACCCCTTCCTGGTGAATTCTCCTGCCTGCCACCTGTGACAAGGACACCACAGAGTGGAAGGGATCTCTCCCTCACCAATACCACCACAAAGCAGATAATAGGCAGGGTTGGCTCTCCCACATTCACACCCTTGGTGCTGGCTCACACACAACCTCTACATTGAAGGCCAACTGTACTATACTGGCCAGGCGAGGTACAGGGCCTGCTCTCCCAAGTACTGCAGCATGGGAGGAGCAGAGACAGCTCTTATGTTCTTGTGACCCTATCAGGGCCATATTTCCTGTCCACCACTGGTGGTAAGGGCAAAAGAAAGGGGAAGGGACCTCTCCTTTGCTCTCCAGCAATCACATCCTCAAGGCTGGCTCACCACAATCCCCACATCTAGGGACAAGCAGGGTTCTTCTAGTCTCTGGCTTGCTTCCTGTCCTGGGAATCCATCTTGTGCCCCTTGTTCTCCACCCCCCAACTCCGCGACCCCACCATCTATTGGGCACCACCTCTACCTGCAACCACAGAGCCAGGCAGCCATCAGGAAACAACAGGTGAGGCTCCTCCCCCAACCCCTTGCCTGCATGACTGCACAGGCAAACCCTACAGCTGTGCAGTCTGCCCCCTTCCCTCCTTGCCCCATCTCCTGGGCACCATCTCTACCTGCAACCCCAGACCCAAGCGGCCATCTGGGACCACCAGCCCTCCCCATCTCCTGGGTGTAATCTCTGTCTGCAACCCCAGACCCAGGTGGCTATCTGAAGCCAACCGATACCAGAACTCACCAGTAGTTGGAAAACATCAGGGACTGTCAGTTCTCCGTGTATTCCCAGAGGACTACTGCCACCCAGGAAAATCAGAGGCCTGCTGCCATACAGACTCACCAACTCTGCCTGCAATACCAGAGGCCTACTACCATCAGGTACCACTAGGTTTACCAACACCAGGAACAACCTGAAGGTTAAAGGACAGTGTAGGAGCACACACACACACACACACAAAAACCAAAAACCCCAAAACAGGTCCATATGGCACCACTAGAACCCAGTTATCCTACTACAGCAAGCCCTGGATATCCTAACACATCTGAAGTGCAAGAAAATGACTAGAAATCTGATGTTATAAAGATGATAGACACCTTAAAAGAGGAAATGAATAAATCTCTCAGACAAATGCAGGAAAATACAATCAAACAGATGAAGGAAATCAGTAACCCCCTTCAAAAAATACAAGGAAAGCAATCAAACAGGAGAAGAATGTCCACGGTTTGAAAATGGAAATAGAAGCAATAAAGAAAACACAAACTGAGGCAATCCTGGAGATGGAAAACCTGGTAAAGAGAACAGGGACTACAGACAAAATCATCACCAACAGAATACAAGAGATAGAAGAGAGAATCTTAGGCCTAGAAGACACAATTGAAGAAATTGATGCATTGATTAAAGAAAATGTTAAATCTAAAAGGTTCCTGACATAAAACATTCAAGAAATCTGGGACATTATGAAAAGACCAAACCTAAGAACAATAGGAGTAAAAGAAGGAGAACACTCCCAGCTTCAAGACCCAGAAAATATTTTCAACAAAATCACAGAAGCAAACTTCCCCAATCTAAAGAAAGAGATGCCTATAAACATACAAGAAGCTTACAGAACACCAAATAGGACTTCTCTCTTTTTCTTTACTGTGTCAGTCTTTCTCTCCTATGTAGGGGTGAACAGACTTGAAAAAAAAATGGGACATAGAGATAATATAGGAATGATCAAGAAAAAGGGACACATTATTGAATATGCCCTTATACCTTTGTCTATTGATACAAAATTAAGATTATATTTGGCTAAATTGGTATTGATCTTTGTATATTGATGCAAAATTAAGATTGTATTGGGCTACATTGATATTAATCTTTGTATGTTGATACAAAATTAAGATTATATTTGGCCACATTGGTATTGATCTTTGTATATTGATACAAAATTAAAGGTAACTCTTTTTAAGGTACTGTACTTAGGTAATGCTTAAAAATGAAATGTGAAGTTTTGGCCTTTTGCTACCAACTGTCATAATTAAGAAATGCAAACTAATAGTCATCCAAGACTAGGACAGTCTATCACAGTTATTTTCTAAGCTAATCAGAAATCAAGTTGCTAAGAGACAAGCAACATTTGCTTATCCAAATATAAGAGACAGATAGGTGATCTTCAGAAACCTCAAGATATCTGCAGAAAATGGTATTCAAAGATGTTTTCTTAACTCAAGATTTTTTTTGGTATTGAGACATGTCTGCTCCTGACAGCACCCCCTATTCTACTCCAAGCAGAAGATGAGCATCGAAGAATCTCCAATTGGAGGTGGTTAAATTAGTGGCAAGCCTATCTCTTGGCAAGAAAAATCCCTTGCTTCAACTGTAGACAGACTGCTGTCCAAACAGGACGAAACTTGGAAGCAGGTAAGTCGACAGCCTAGCTCTGCCAAGACAGGGTAGGCAAGTTCTTCATAATTCCTGCTCTACAATCAATGTTTCTCAGAGAAACGGGCCAAAGAGCTGAAGATTGATGCTGTGTTAAAAAAAAAATAATAATTAAATTACGTTGGGTTGGGCGCCATTTGTAGAAATAAATAGTTAAATTGTTTAACCATATTTAGATTATATTTAATTAGTTTAGCAGCTAATCCTTAACCATCCATTATAAATGAGCATACAGAAACACCAGGTGGATTTTAACAAGCCTTGGCCTGAATTGTGCAATCCTAGCCCATATAATCTAGCTCTTAATTCTATTACCCAAATATGACGCCATATATATTTATGTCCCTTGGACTGCCATTCTCCATGCTATGGTGATGTTCCAGGTCACGTGGAATGAGGTTCTTTTTTCTAACCAATGGTGTGTGACTCCTTCTTCCTGCTCCTGGCTGGAATGAATTAATCTTCTGTCTAAAGCACAGGCTTCCTGTTCTAATCTCAGGAAGTCCCACCTTTCTCCGTCTTTGCCCAATCTCAGGCCTCAACATTTATTTAACCAATCAGAGTCAATTAAGTAACAGAGAGCAAACAGGACCAATTAACATTTAGAATGCTTAACACTACCCCATCAATGCTGTAATGGATGGAGAGAAATTGGGAACTGTCCAGGCAGCCTCTGGTGTGTCATTTCTTAGTTTTGGAGGCTGCAGGCCCTGCACTTCCTATATAACCAGATATATTTATCCCTCTCAGGTCTCTGAGGTGGTTGAAGACTAGATAGCTAGAGTCTCATAGTTAAATTTTGAGTTGTTTAGGAATCAAGAGGGTATTCTGGATCTAAGAAGATGTTTTTAAAATTGTGATACAAGTTGGAAATGAAAGCTGAGTTGGATATAGAACTTTAACTCATGGAGATGGTTAGATAGTAGAATGTCAAAGTCAGGTGCCAAATGTTAAAGTCAGGTGCCAAATACATATGGACTTGACATTGAGAATGTATGCTAAGCCATATAACTCACATAATTGTGGCCTATTTATTTCTGTTGTTTTGTATTGTATTTATTGTTATAAGAAAAAGAGCCATTAGTTGGACTGAAAGGGGGAGCTGTTGGGGGAAAAAGATATACCTTAAACTTAAAAAAAGTAAGGGGGTGGGTGGGTTGAGGGGGAAGAGGGTGGGAGAGTGTGGGACTGGAGGAGGAGTAGGGAGGGGATTGTGATAGAGATGTAACTTGAAGAAATAAAAAATAAATTTAAAAAAGAAGCTTACAGAACACCAAATAGATTGCACCAAAAAGAAATTCCTCTTGCCACATAATAATCAAAACACTGAATGTACAAAACAAAGAAAGAATATTAAAAGCTGCAAGGGGAAAAAGGCCAAGTAACATATAAAGGCAGACCTATCAGAATTACACCTGACTTCTCAACAGAGACTCTTACTCAGAAGGGCCTGGGCAGATATCTTGCTGATCCTATGAGACCACAGATGTCATCCAAAACTACTTTATCCAGTAAACTTTTAATCACCATGGATGGAGAAAACAAGATCTTCCATGACAAAACCAAATGTAAACAACACATATTTATAAAACCAGGCATATAGAGGCTTACCACATTCAGGAAAACACAGGAAATAAATAATCCCCAAACCAAAAAAAAGGTAAACACACACACACACACACACACACACACACACACACACACACACACTACCACCACTAACATCAAAATAACAGGAATTAACACTCATTGGTCACTAATATCTCTCAACAACAATGGACTCAATTCCCCAATAAAAAGAAGCAGACTAGTAGAATGGATTTGCAAACATACTTCATACTTATTAAAGGAAAAATCCACCAGGATGAGGTCTCAATTCTGAACATTTATTCCCAAAATGCAAGGGCACCCTCATTGGTAAAAGAAATATTACTAAAGTTTAAATCACATATCTGTCCGCCCACATTAATAGTGGGAGACCTCAACACCCTACTCTCATTAATGAACAGATCATTGAGACAGAAAGTAAACAGAGAAATAATGAAATTAAGAGATGTTGTGAATCAAATGGACCTAACTGATATCTACAGAACATTTCATCCAAGCACCAAAGACTGTAGCTTCTTCTCAGTACCGCACAGAACCCCCTGTGTGAACTCTCACTTTAGCTCCCCCTTTTTTGATTGGATTATTTGGTTTCCTGGTGTTTAATTTCTTGAGTTCTTTATAAATTTTGGATATTAGCTCTCTGTAAGATGTGGGATTGGTAAAGATCTTTTCCCAATAAGTAGATTGCTGTTTTGTTCGAATGACAATGTGATACTACTCAGCTATCAGAAACAATGAAATCCTGAAATTTGCAGCCAATGGATGGAACTAGAGAAGCTCATCCTGAGTGAGTTAACCCAGACCCAGAAGGATGCATATGGCATCTATTCACTTATAATGGGATTTTAGCCATATAGTACAGGATAACTATTCTACAACCAACACACCAAAAGGAACAGGAACATAAACTTTGTTACCCTGTTAATGAGACACTTTTTCCTAGTGGTGCTGCCATGCAGGCCCCCTGTATATGTGGAAGCTCTTAGCCCTCATATGACTGCTGAACTGGGGTAGGGGACTGATATGTAAGGACACCCCACTCTGAAGGAGTAGGATAGGAGGGGGAGAGGGGGGAAGGTGGGACTGGGAGGGGTGGAAAGAGGACACTGGGATGGAGATGTAACTTGAGGTAATAAATAAACATAAAAAAGAAAAACAGGATAGAACTCAGCTGCATCCATTGCCATTTTGTCAACAACCTATGTCATAGTTTCAAAACCTGCTGTTTCCTCTACAGTTTTGAAAGCCAAGTTACCTATAGTGCTTTACTGACATTGGGTGCCACCTGAAACCAAAACTTTATCAACAAATATATTTATTAATAACTATAAACTGTTATATTAGGCTGGTGGATCAGCTGGTGGGGCGTGGTGGGAGGCCAGCAGGACTGTCCTGTCCTGGTAACCAATTACTGTGACCAAAGATCCTGGTGGCCCAGGATCAAAGACATCCTTTTTCCCAATAACTAAATACACCAAGACCTTTTAACATTTCAGTGCTTAGGCCTTAGCTGACCCTCGACTAGCTAATCTAAATTAACCCAACCAATTATTCTCAATCTACCATGTGGCTTGTTATACCTTCAACGCTCACACCAACATACCCTTTTGCTTCTGAGTCTCCTGACAAAAAGAGAACTTCCTCTCTATTTTCCCAGGGTTCCTTTCTTGCTCCCAGTAAGTCTTGCCTTCCTATGCTCTCTTTGCCCATCTAAATGGCCATCTCTAGCTTTTATTATCCAATCAGAGAGTACCTCAAAAGGGTGGTAACCAGAGCTCTGAACACTGAAATCAGCCTCTTAGAGACAATGTACAAGACCTTTCTCCAACAGTTCCTACCCCCATCACCCTGGCTAGAAATTCCTCTCTGTCTTGGTCATTGGAGTCGCCTCATAACCTTGTCTGAGACTGCTGTCTAGTTCCTTGCAGCCCTCAAATGTTAACACTCAAGACAAGCATCCTACTCACCAAAGGTCACTCTTCTCCCTGAATAGATTCTGCCTTCGAAAGTCCTAATAGGTTCCAAGGACTATGGAACTGCTGTGGTCCTGAACAGAGATTTCCTCATCCCTGATTGAAGTCTCGCTTTGTTCAGAGACTGCCTTGTCCCCTTATCCCAGGTTTGCTCTTCCCTGATAGGAGACTACACTAGTACTCTGTTAGAATCCACCTTAGTTTTTGGTCAAACATTTCCATGGCCTTTATCAGAGAATCCATTGGTCCTTTCTCATACTCTCACCTCTAGCCAAATTAGAGACTGGCCTCTGTTTCAAATAAGCCTCTCTGAGCTCCCTTGAAATGTCATAAATCAGCCCTTGTGGGATATTTTCCTAGTTCCACTTACGAGTTCTATTGACCCTATTCAGAGTTCATCTGCCCTGCAAATGACCATGTTCCTGGTAGGAAACAGACTTCCACCTTGGTGGCAGTCATCCTGATCACCAGTCACAATAATTGTTCTATTTCTGTTATAGAACCCTCTTAGCCTTATTCACAGCCTCCCTCAACCCAATTCAAAGATAGACATTACCTCAACCTGGAGATCTACATACAACAAATGGTCCAAAGCCTCCCATGGCCCTGGTAAGCGATTGTCTTGGTTCATGGCCCCAATATCTCTCTATACCTTGTTAGAGGAAGGCCTAATACATTGGTTCTCAAAGGCTGATTTCAGCGCTCAGAGATCTGGTTAATACCCTTTGTGAAGCACTCTCTGATTAGTTAATAAAAGTTGCTGATGGCCAATTAGCTGGGCATGAAGAGCTTAGGAATGTGGTACTTCCTGGAACAAAGAAAAAGAACCCTGGGTCTTACACAGTGGAAACCTCTTTCTGCCAGGAGACATGGAGGCAGGCAGATGTGTTTGAGAGCTCTGGAAGGTACGGCAAGCCACATGACTGTTTGGAATTAGATGGTCTGGGATTAATTTAGGTGTTCCAGTTGAGAATATTCTTAGATAAGGCCTAAGTGTTGAGACATTAAAAGGTCTTGGTGTATTTAATTATTAGGAAAAATGCTGCCACAGGTGTCAGGTTGAAAGGCCTATAGGCCTCTAGCTAAGGCAGGCCATAGGCTTCTGGCCACAGATCTACCCTGCCAGGCTGCTGCTGGCTGTTCTGCTGGCCTAATATAGTAGTTTATAGTTATTAATGAATGTCTGGCAGCTGCCCAGCCAGCTTCCCTGCCAGGCCACCCTGCCAGGCCGCCCACCAGGCCTAAAGGCCTCTAAGGTATGTCAGGCCTGCTGGTGTCCTGCTAAGCTGCAGGCTGCTCTGCCAGCCTAATAGAAAAATTTAGTTATTAATGCACATATTAGTTAACAGAGTTTAAGTTGCAGGTGGTGAAGGCCACCCTTGGTCCAGGGCTGTATCCCCAGGATACATCAGGTCGCCAGTTAAGGCAAGCCAGGCCTGCCAGCTTCCTGCCTGCCCACTGGCTGTTCCACTGGGCTAATATTAGAGTTTATGCTTATTAGTAAAAATAATTGATAACTAAGCTTCAGTTTCAATACTTTTATTTGAAAGCTTCCTAGCACTGATCGTATTTTCTTATGGGGTGCAACAGAGAATGCCTTAGGTCCTGATAAGAGTTCCCTTTGTCCCAAATGGAAGCCTTCCCTGGTCTTGGTAGAGCAATACTTTTTATTTTCTCACAGTTGTCAGACTCTCAACCCTTAAGTATTCCCCCAAGCCATTTCAGATGATGTATGTTTTTGTTTATTTATTACTTCAAGTTACATCTCCATCACAGTCCCCTCTCTCCACCCCCCTGCCAGTCCTACCCTTCCACCCTCTTCCCTCTCTCCCACCTATCCTACTCCTCTGGTGTGAGTTGACCCTACATATCAGCCCCCCTCAGTTCAACAGTCATATGAGTGTTAAGAGCTTCCTCTTGCACTGGGTGCCTATATGGCAATTCTATTAGAGCAAAGTGTCCCACTAACAGGTAATACGGTCTATCTATGTTCCTGTTCTTTTGGGCGCATTGGTTGTAAGATAGTTATTCTGTACTATATGGCTAAAATCCAATTATAAGTGAATAGATGCCATGTGCATCCTTCTGAGTCTGGGTTAGCTCACTCAGGATGAGCTTTTCTAGTTCCACCCATTTGGCTGCAAATTGCATGATTTCGTTGTTTCTGATAGCTGAGTAGTATTCCATTGTGTAAATGTACCACAGTTTTTTTTTTTGTTTGTTTTTTTTTATCCATTCTTCGGTTGAGGGACATCTGGGTTGTTTCCAGTTTCTAGCTATTACAAATAAAGCTGCTATAAACATAGATGAGGAGGTGTCCTTGTGGATTTGTGAGGAATCATTTGGATGTATACCCAGAAGTGGTATGGCTGGGTCTTGAGGTAAAGCTATTTCAAGTTTTCTAAGATATTGCCAGATTGATTTCCATAGTGGTTGTACAAGTTTACACTCCCACCAGCAATGGAGGAGTGTTCCCCTTTCTCCACAGCCTTGCCAGCATGTGCCGTCATTTGAGTTTTTGATCTTAGCCATTCTGACAGGTGCGAGATGGAATCTCAGGGTCATATTGAGTTTCATTTCTCTGATGATTAAAGATGTTGAGCATTTCTTCATGTGTCTCTCGGCCATTAGAGAGTCTTCCTTTGTGAATTCTCGGTTTAGCTCTGTTCCCCATTTTTTGATTGGATTATTTGGTTTCTTGGTGTTTAATTTCTTGAGTTCTTTATAAATTATGGATATTAGCCTTCTGTCGGATGTGGGGTTGTTAAAGTTCTTTTTCCAGTCTGTAGGTTGCCATTTTGTTCTAATGACAGTGTCCAGATACATTCAACTCAATTAAGGCTTCCTTCTTTGCTCTTGAAATCTCCCTCAAGGCCCAGCCCATGGTCTCTGACACCTCTTAATATCTTCTTCTGACCCTGTTCAGTCTGCTCTTTGCTTGTTTGTAAATATACCTAGAACCCAGTCAAACTTTATCCTGCACTCATCAAAACCAACTTCTGCAACAGTATCAGATCTCCTGCAGCCCCATATGGAAACTGCCTTTGGCCCCCACTGGGAGTCTCCTCTAGGCCATAAATGAAGCTAAAGATGAAGCTTCCACCAACACTGGTATGAGACCACTTTCTATCCATATACATGCCTTTCTATGCCCTCATTAGAGAGACACTCCTCTGTTCCAAGTGAATACTCTCTTTGGCCCTGGTCAAAGCTTTCTGGGCCATAGTCTTACCCTGCCTGGTTCCCATGGGGGAAGCTTCTGTCACACAGTCAGAGACTGCTTTCAGTCCTTTTGGGAATCCTGCTCCCTCCACCCTGATTATATATACCTCTCTATCCTTGTTTGGAAAATTTCTAGCTCCAGTTTGTTGCTTCCCTGGCATCTTGTTTGAGGCAACTTTATTCCTCTTTCCAGCTCTCCAGTGCTTATTCCCAAGACTGGCCTCCATAATGTCAGAGGTCTCTCTTGGCCCCAATAAGATCCTGCCAACTATCCTAATAGGCTTCAAGAACTGTGTCAGAGAATATTCTTGTGCCTGGATGAAGTTTCTTGGGCCTCGATCAAGGCCTACTTCTGCCCTGTTCAGATATTGCCTTGTTTTCTTGTCTCAGGCTCCCTCTGCCCTGGTGAGAAACTGCCCCCTGCACCTGTTTGAGAACACTCTAGTCCTTTGCAAAGACTCTATAGCCCCGTCGGAGTATGTGTTGGTCACTTTTCAGATCTATACTCAGTTTTTGTTTTATTTTATTTTTTTCTATCAAAGGTAGTTAGCCCGGCAAAGGCTTATATTTTTTTAACCCCCCCTTATCCTCTATACTGGTTAGGAAACATCAGATTGTGAAGTTGTGCTCCCATCAATGGGATGAGACTCAGTAACCACCTAAGTCAGAGAGTGGACTTTGTCCCACTGGATCACTTTTTAGTCACTTTGAAACATCCTCACTTAGACCTTTGCTGAACTACTTTTACTGGGTTTCTCTGTTCCTTTGTGCCACGCCAAGGCCAGTCTTTGTTTCCAATGCAAGCACGTACTGCCATTGCCCACTTAGTTGTTCCCATTCTTATTTTCCCCATCAGCAGTCACCTTTTCAGACTCAGTAGGCTAATGGTCTGTCCTTTCATGGGTTGCCTCATTTAACATCCTTCAATCTTTTCAGACCCTTTGAAAACTCCCGCAAGCCTTGTAAGTGATAGTTATAGGACCTCCTAAGGACTTGTCATCACTCACTTCAGAGTCTGTGCTCTCCTCCGTTGGTCTTCCTCATCCCTGGTTAGGGCATCCCTGGTCTCTAGACAGAGAATGCTTTTGGACCTCATCCAAGCCTTTCTTCTACATTTGTTGAGAACATTACATTGACCCCATTGGAGGCCAGCCTTGGTCTTAATTGTAGCCATATTCTACCCTTTTTGGAAACTGCCCAGGACCCAGCTTGGGGAACTCCCTGCCTACTACAAAAAAAAAAAGTTTCAAGCTTTGGTTGAAGTCTTCTCTACCTCTTATGAGTGACTGCTTTTGTGCCTGGTCTCAGTATCCTTCACCTTTCACCCTAGACTCTTCACTACTGATCATAGCTTTCTAGGGCATGAATCAGAAAATTCCTTTGGCTTCATCAGAGACCTCCTTTGTCCTGGTAGAAGTTTTCCTTGGGATTGGTCAGAGGATGCCTTAATCATATCTCCTAGCTTCTCTCTGCCATTGTCATAGACTACATTTGGTACCATCACAGAGACTGCCTAAATCCCCCTGACACCTTACAAACCTTGTCAGAGAACACTTTAGGTACTTTTAAGAACTTCTCTGCATTCTGGTCTGAGTCTTCCTTCTGAGCTGCTTTGTGTGTCCCTGGACCCTGGTCAAAGTCTGCCTTCAGACATCATCAAAATCTCCCTTTCCCCTCATTGACACTGCCCTCCAAGACACCTCTAGGAAACCTTCCTCAGCCTTGACAAGATACCTCCTTGGTTCATTATGGTGGTCTCCCTCTGTTTTAGTTGGATATCAACATAGGTCAGGTCCTGGTGAGAAATTGCTCTTACCTCACATCAAGGCAACTTCCTGCCTCTTGTAGCCTCCTTCTGTCATGTTGGTACCTTTCTATGTGCCAGTTAGAAGGCTGTCTGTCCTTTTAAGGAACATCCCTTCAGCAGCCTACAGACTGGGAAAAGATGTTCACCAACTTCACATCCGACAGAGGGCTAATATCCAAAATATATACAGAACTCAAGAAACTAAATACCAACAAACCAAATAATCCAATCAAAACATGGGGTACAGAGATAAATCAAGAATTCACAAAAGAGGAATCTCCAATAGGTGAGAGGCACTTGAAGAAATGTTCAATATCCTTAGTCATTGGGGAAATGCAACTCAAAAGGACTCTGCGATTGAGATCCCATCTCATACCTGTCAGAATGGCTAAGATCAAAAACTCAAGTGAAAGGACATGATGGTGGGGATGTGGAGAAAGAGACTCTGTGGTGGTGGGAGTGCAACTTATACAATCACTTTGGAAATCAATCTGGTGCTTTCTCAGAAAATTTGGAATAGTTCTACCTCAAGACCCAGCCATACTGCTCCTGGGTATATATCTAAAAAATTATCTGCCAAACCACAAGGACATCACCTCAACTATGTTCATAGCAGCTTTATTTGTCATAGTCAGAAATTGGAAACAATCCAGACTGGAGAATGGATTAAAACAAAACAAAACAAACTGTGGTGCATTCACATAATGGAATACTACTCAGCTATCAGAAACAAGGAAATCATGCAATTTGCAACCAAATGGATGGAACTAGAAAAGCTCATGCTGAGTGAGCTAACCCAGAACCAGAAAGATACACATGGTATGTACTCACTTATAAGTGGATATTAACCATATAGTACAGGACAACCATCCTACAACCTACAGACCCAAACAAATAGGAACCTAGCATAACTCTCCTATGAAAAACTCCACTCTACTGTGAGTCATGGACCCTGTTGCATGTTAGTGGAACACATTACCCTAGACGGGGTGCCATATCAAACCCCAGTACAAGAGGTAGTTATTACCCTCATGTGACTGATGAACTAAGGGAGTTTGATATGTGGGGGCCCACCTCATCTGAGGAGAGGAAAAGGGAGTGAGGGGGTGAGGCAGGAAAGGAAGAAGGGAGGGACAGGGAAAGGAGGAGAGAGAGGATTGTGATTGAGAGGTAACTTGAAAAAACAAATTAATTTTAAAAAGGGGGCAACTGAGCATAAAACATAATAAAAATAAAAAAATAAAAATTTCAAATGATAATTTACCAAAGGCATACCTGCCTTACTGGCATGAAATAAAAACTGGTCTTAATTTCAGGTTAGAATGTTAGACTGCAGGTTGCCACATAGCTTAGTCTCTCTTGGATATTAGCTTATAAGTTTTCTTCTTATATATAAGGGATATTTTCATTGTTTGATATTAAAAATGCAGTTAAGAGATTTAAAATATTATAAGTAAATTAAGAGTTACTACAATTCAAATAAGTTTTCCAAATCTCTAAATGTTGAAGTAATTTGGAGCTAAGATAGAATATTTGAGCAGGGTGGTGTTAGCCCATGCCTTTAATCTCAGCAGAGACAGGCAGATCACTATTGAGTTAGTTGTCTTCTAAATGAAGAGTAGTGATGGTTCACACCTTTAATCTCAACACACTTGGAGACAGAAGCATGCAAATCTCTGAGTTCAAGGCCAGCCTGATACAGACCAAACTCCAAACAGAGAAAACCTATATCCAGGGGTGATGGTTCACACCTTTAATCCCAACAATTGGGAGGCACACGCCTTTGATCCCAACACTTGAGAGTCAGAGGCAGGCACATAGGATTTTCATTGATTTAAGTTTAAAAGCAGCTTGCAAAAGGCAAGATGAAATTAAAAGTGAATTGTCCTGTGTGATCTCAAAACATATACACTTAAAGGTATATTTAGTTCCAAAATTACAAAAGATTTTTTAAAATCTCATTTGAAAGATAATGCATTTTTTATTTTTTAAAATTTATTTATTATTTCTTCAAGTTACATCTTAATCACAATCCCCTCCCTATTCTCCCCTCCAGTCCCACCCTCCCACCCTCTTCCCCCTCAACCCCCATCCTCTTCCTTTTTTTTTTTTTTTAAGTTTAAGGTATAGCTTTTTCAACCCAATTTTCTCTAGGAAAGATATTATCTTCCAAAAAAGTAACACAACAGAGTTAGGATTAGGGCAGAGTTCTTCTGTTCTTATCTTTCCAGGAGATTAAAAGAATCCAACTAAGGAGTCCAGGGACAACTGGCCAACTGGAATTTCTGAAGAAAAGGGACTAGATACCGAAGAAGACAAGACAAGTAGCCCATATAATCCAGCTTCACAGACTGCTTCAATAGCTGTTTCCTCAGGAATTCTTAATAGATGAATTACAAATGGCTGAGATGCACTTAAAGAAGTGTTAAACATGCTTAGCCATTAGGGAAATGCAAATCAAAACTTCTTTGAGATTCCATCTACACCAGTCAGAATAGCTAATATCAATAACACAAATGACAGCTCATGCTGGTGAGGTCGTGGGGCAAGGAAAACACTTCTCCATTGCTGATGGGATGTAAACTTATACAGTCACTATGGAAATCAATATGATGGTTCTTCAGAACATTGGGTATCAATCTACCACAAGACTTAGCTATACTATTCTTGGGAATATACCCAAAGGACACTGTATCCTACCCCAAGGACAGTTTCTCAACTATGTTCATTCTGGCTTTATTCATAATAGGTAGAAACGAAACAACAGATTGAGGAATGGATAAAGAAAATGTAGTATATTTGCAAAATGGAGTATTACTCAGCTGTTTCAGAAATGACATGATGAAATTTGCAGGCAAATGGATAAAACTAGAAAAAATACTGATTGAGGTAACCCAGATCCAGGAAGACAAATATGCTATGTATTTACTTTTAAATGGATTCTGGCTGTTAAGTAAATGATAATCAAGCTACAATCCACAGACCTAGAGAGGTTAGGTAAAGAGGAAAGCTCTAGGGGGGATGTTTGGACCTCCCTGGGAAAAGAAAATAGAATAAATTTTGCAGGTTATGGAAGAGAAAGATAAATACCAACCTAGCCATAAATCACTCAATCTATATTCCATCTTCTCTGCAAGATGTACTGTGGTGAGGCAGAACATGTGCAAGTGGCCAACCAATGTATGTTTTAACTTGAAGCCCATCTTTGAAGAGGAAGCCCATGCCCTACACTGTCTGAATGGCAAGGAACTGGAGACTGAATAGACCAGAGGTCTAGCATAGAACCAAACACTTCTGGTAAAAAATCAGTGAAATGATTTCTAATGATATTCTGCTGTACTTAGAGATTGGTACCTTGTTCAGTCATCATCAGAAAGCTTCCTCTTTCAGCATATGGGAGCAAGTGCCAATAGCCAGCTATTATGCACAGGGAGATTCTAAATTTGAATTCTCCATCAGAACCTCCCTCCCCTTGGAGATTGGGAAAGGGAGTGGGAAAATTATAGGAATCAGAAGGGACAGAGAACACCAGGAGAACATGGCCCACTGAATCAAGTAAGCAGGGCTCATATGGGATCACTGCCATGGGTCAGAGCAATGGGTCTGCACCAGGTCCTCTGAGTATATGTTATCGTTGTTAGGTTGGTGCTCTCATGGGGGCAGGTATGTCTCTGACTCTTTTGCCTACTCTTGGAACTCTTCCTCCTATTGGGTTGTCTTGTCCTGCCTTGATATGAGGAAATTTGCTTTGTCTTATTGTTTCTTGCTTTTATTGTGTTCTGTTGTTGTCTCTTGGAGGCCTGTTCCTTTGTGAAGGGAGATGGAAGTTGAGTGGATCTGGGGGAGAGGGGAGTGGAAAGAGGGGAATCTATGGTCAAGATGTATGAGAGAAAAAATATTTTCGATAAAAATGTTAAAAAAAAGAGTTCAGAGGCTGTCAATGCTATATTGGACTGTGGTATTTATTTTGTTTTAACCTGTAGGAATAGTTATTTAAATTATGATTTCCAGTATTTATATTATATAGTTAATTGATTGACGGTGTTAATCCTTAATCCACTATTATAAGTAAACACACACAGACACCTGATGTATTTTATGAAGTCTTAGCCTGGATTGTGAAATCTTAGGTCATCTTATGCTAGCTTTTAATGCTATTCCACAAATAAGACCCAAATATATATACATCCCCTTAGGATGTTATTTTCCATGCTATGCTGATGTTCCAGGCCACATGGCATGATGTTCTTCCGTCTCTAACGCATGTACATCTTCCTCCTCTCTCTCCCAGGCTTCTTCCCCTCTGTCTGCCTCTCTGCTCCAAAAGCCTTTGCCCTGTCTACCTCTTCTCTTTGCCAAATCACAAGCCTCAACATTTATTCAGCCAATCAGAGACAATGATTAACAAGCAAAGTAACACACCTTCACTTGGTGTACTTATGGCCTGGCACAGCAAGCAGGCCTCTGTGAGCAAATTAATTAATATTTAGAATACATAGCAGATCACTGCATCGGCTCCAATTTCCATAATAAAAATCAATTTGTCCTGGAAGTAGCTCACAGCCTGACAGTACTTTGCTAACTGACTGCATTCTAGGGAGTCCCTCAGCTATGGTTCATCATCAGAGGTTCATTTTCTTGAGAAATCACAACAATATGAATCTTGACCCTTTTGACCTAGCCTCAGGGGAGAGCAACATGACTGGGGTATGTTACCAGGGTTGGCACTTATACTTTTTCTTGAGTTATCTTTAAATAAAGACTCATCCCAATACTTTGCTTCCAAAGTTTTATATTGAACCTCAGAACTGAATAACCTCTATTTGAATTGACACAAGCAGCTGATAACTGTTAGGAATCTGTTGAAGCCAGTTTTCCGGGTGTTGGAACAGACTGCTGTCCTCTCTGTGCTGCATGCTTTGTCCATTGTTGGCATGTAGGAAGAAGGAATTCCAACAATGTGTTTGTTAGGCCTATGTTGCCTCTTGGATTGCTTGCAGTGATAAGCAGCCACTGTTATCTTTTCAGTCAGTGGCCTTGGGGTACTGGTTTCAATGTCGCTACTATGGTTTTGTTTGTCCTCTGGTATCAATTTTGTTTATATAAAATGAGGAGATTCTCTCTCTCTGATGATGGATTTAATGAAAGGTGGTCTGCTTTGTGTGTGGGTGATCCAGGATCATTTGGTGACTTATATACATTAGTTAGCTGGATATTTTATTTTCCTTTTTGGATCTCACAAGGGGAATATGGCAAGTAACAAGTTTTATAAATTAATTTAAATTCACTACATGTTTTCATGTTCAGGACAAAAATTTTTCAATCTTGGATAAATATCTTTAGAACAGTTTGTTCGTAAGATGACTCTTTCACCTTTAGGGCAGGTACTGGATGTCAATTTGTGTGTGTGTGTGTGTGTGTGTGTGCACATGTGTTTGTGTATGTGTATGGAAACACTTTAGAATTGAATTAAAATATGTAACTTTAAAATTGCTTGTATATCTAATATGCCTCAGGTTCAGTAAATAAACAATTCTTTTTAAAAACCAACCAAACCAACCAACCTACCAAACAAAGAATAGCACCTCACAATAAAGACTTTTTTTGAGACAGGGTTTCATGTAGCTCAAGTGGGTCTCAAACTCACTATGTAGCTGAGATTGGCTATGAACTGATTCTTCTGTCTCCATCTCATGAATGCTAGGATTATAAGCAGGCATCACCACATAGGTGGGAATGAATTTTCAAAGCACAGAAACAGCAAAATTGTATAGAAGACCAATATTTGAGAACAATAGATATATTTCCTGGTTGTCGAGATTTTCTTCATATTTCTCCTCAGCATTTTGATCTTGGCTTGTAATTCTCTTCTTAAAAGTCTTTGTTTTCATTTGTAAACTAAAGAGCAAACCTCAATTTTTCTTCCTTTAAACTAAACCATAATTGAAATCAAAACAAAAATGTTTTAGACAATTCTAGCTTTCCCTTCTATTCTTCTTTCATGTTTTCTTTCAATATTATGGTTTGTCTACAGAGGTAAACATCGCACCTTCACTGGGGTAGTTTGAATGAAATTTGCCTCATAAGTTACTGGCATTTGAATACTTGGCTCTTAATTGGTGGCTGTTTAGGAAGGATTAGGATGTGTGGCCTTGCTGGAGGACATATATCACTAGGGGTGGGCTTTGAGATTTCAAAAGACTGATGCCATTTCTAGTTAGTGATCTCTGCCTCCTACTTGTGGATGTGGGCTTTTAGCTGCTGCTCCAGCTACCTGCTGCCATCCTTTTGCTTTGCCATAATAGACAATAGCTCTCTGGAACTGTAAGCCCAATCATATTCTTTCTTTTAAAAGTTGCCTCTGTTATGGTGTTTTATTACAGCAATTGAAAAGTAACTAACACAGACCTTTAAACCAGTAAGTAGGCTATTGCAATAGAAATCTTAACTAAGACAAAACCCTGGAACTTTATAATCCAGACACACAGGAGTTTCTCTAAAGTGATATTCCTTCTGGCACATGGAATAATAGGATTGTACCAGTGTCATTTCTCTTACTAGAAGTGGTTAACTTTCCTGGAGGTAATGTTCTCCAAGTCTTAGCTCAGCTTTGGTTCCTTAGAGAAATTTTCCTTATTTTTCAATTTAAAATGTATTACTATAACATAAAAATGACTTCATTAATTCAAAGAATCTTGGTTTTAAAGTCTGTCCTTTAATACAGTCATTTGACTAATGGCTTCCTCTTTGCACATTTAAGGGCACCACAAGCTTCATAATTCTATGAACTTCTACTTTAGTTCTACATTGGGACACCATCTCCTAATGTATAGAGTCTACCACACAGTACACTCTCAGTGAATATTAACAATGCAAGTTAATGAGTGGTTATTTATACAGAATGCTTGCTTTATCTCCCTCTTAAGAAAATTTCAAATAGACCGTAGTTCATAGAGGTAACACAATTGTTATTCTTTTGGGTAATGGACATAGTATTAAGCCAACTCCTAATGGCATGTACGTACATCATATACATAGATCAATGTATCTCTTAGCCCCTTATCTGATAAGCTTCTATTCGTAGTAGATTATGATTTAACACAGAGGCCCAGAACCAGCCAAGGTGCAGAGACTGGAGAATGCTCAGTCCTAAATGGAACATATTACTGCACCCACATACCCAAGGCTGAGGGTTCATTTTGGAAGAGAATAACCACAAGAAACAGGGGCTTCTGGATACAGCATGACAGCTGTACATACGAACTGAGGTTATTTGTGACAGCATGTAAAAGACCTGTGCATCTATAAGCCAGACTAAATCCTAACATGGAAACATGAGGTTGGACCCACCCACCCACCTCTAGATGAGGGATTATTGGCAGTTTTTAGCTGCTGGCGGAGGGAGAGAGGGAGGGAGGAAAGGAAATAGATAGATAGATAGATAGATAGATAGATAGATAGATAGATAGATAGATAGACAGATGATAGATAGATAGAGAGAGAGAGAGAGAGAGAGAGAGTTTTCTCTAAGAGTGTGGACACTGGTGAGTAGACCACACTCCAGTGAATGGTCACATAATCCAAGAATACTATAATGTAAATTGGTCTTGAAGGGTTAAAAATAGAGGACACACAGTTTGGTGTGTAGCGAAGAGGGGGTGGATCCAGGAAGAGTTGGGGGAGTTGGGATGAGTGTGATTAAAACATTGAAAAAGTTCCCAAAGAACTAATAAGAAATAATCACATTCAAATAAAAAAAAGATTTTAACAACTTGAATGTATTGTCAGACATTTAAATGAAAATCCATTGTAGTTACTTTTTCCTGTGATTTTAGTACCTCCATTTTTGAAATACAGGGTTAGACCTTGTATTGTTAGATTTTATAAAGTGCTGTAGATTTTTGCATAAAGTCTATATTTCCCATTGACCTGAGGTCCTGGATCTTGGAGGAGATTCTACAACTACTTTACTAAACAGACATAATTCCTAACTATATTCTAATGATTTGTCTTTATGCAGCTTTTACCCCTCATCAAAGAACCTTTTCTTTGCAGACGATAGGGATCATGATAGAATATCATAATGTCACAGCTGATCAAACTGCAGAGAACAACTAATTGAGAGGTGACCAGCTCCAATAGATACATCTACAGCACAATCCATCTACTAAGGCTAAATGAACTTTGAGAAAGAGGGACAGAAATATCATAAAAGCCAGAGGACCTGGAAGTCTGCTGTGAGATGGTGTCTCTTAGAAATGAGAGGGAAACTTTACACTTTATATGTAAACAGTATAGTTGTCTAAACAAGGACAACAATAGACATGCTGACATGGAAGGGGGAAATCTCACGAGGAGGGCCTACCCCTAGACAAAAATCTCCTAGAAACTGAAGACTTCTGAGAGTGGGAGAATTAGTTTTCCATAAGGATGAGCTTCTTACTGATTATCCAATGGCCAGTGGCCAGTCATGAAATCATATACATGCAAATAACACTAAACAGACTCAGCAGCTTATCTTTATATATTTATGTATTACATATTATAATATATCATGCATTAATTATATATATATATATAAGTTATACACATACATACACACACACAAACATATACAGTGACAAAGAAAAGGAGGCCATGTATTTGAGAGGAGTTGATTTGATTATGGGAACAAATTCTTCTGAGGTTAAGTTGTCTTTATGTCAATTAGCTGATCATATGGACTGGAACTAACCCTTATGTAAAAGTGTTTCTGTTCTGGGATTTTTTTCCTTTATAATATCTGACAGAACATTCTGATTTTCAGGATGATGTTTATTATTTTTTATTCATCTGTAATTTGGAAAATCAAAACATCAAAGCAGATGGCAGAGAATCTGAAATCTAGTATTTTCTGGGTTGCTGCACAGCTCTGCACATTATTACTTCTTTGTGACATTGAGTTTTCAATCAATTAATTATACTTTTTTTTACATGAACTTCAAGGTCTATTGAGATTGAATAATCATAATGACGATTATTTTTACATAAGTTTATTGTGAAAGTTCTTCTTTATTACTGTAAGTCATAATACTAGACTTAATTTTTGTAACTTCTGATTTTTTAAATTTGGCAACATGCAACAATTGCTTATATAGTGAACTGTGAAATTTACATGTTACTGGAAATTTTTCTTGGGATACTTTATTATTGGTGGAGGTTTTGGTAACATTGGTGGTTGAGAGAGTGAGATTTGACAATTTAATTGCAAATCCTGATCTTTAAAACTGATTTTCTTTTCTTTTCTTTTAAATTTTTTTCTTTATTTTTATTTCTTCAAGTTACATCTCAATCGCAATCCCCTCCCTACTCCCCCCTCCAGTCCCACCCTCCCACCCTCAACCCCCCATCCTCTTCCTTTTTTTTTTCTTTTAAGTTTAAGGTATATCTTATTTCCCCCTACAGTTTCCCCTTTCAGTCCAACAAATGGCTCTTTCTCTTATAGTAATAAATACAATACAAAACAACAGAGGTAATTAGGCCACAGTTATGAGGGATATATGGCTTAGCATACATTCCCAATGTCCAGTCCATATGTATTTGGTACTTGACTTTAACATTCTACTGTCTAACCATCTCCATGAGTTTAAAGTTCTATATCTAACTCAACATTCATACTAACTTGCAAAACAATTATTTATCCCTCTCAGGTTTCTAAGGTGGTTGAAGAATAGATAGCTAGAGTCTCATAATTACATATTGAGTTGTTTAGTAGTCAAGAGAGTGCTATAGATCTAAAACTGATTTTCAAAAGTATTCTGGAATAAAAAGAAAATTCCTCCTTTCCATATTAGACACTTGAAGTCTAGAAAAATAGAAAGTAAGAAAAATTTAGACATGTAAATTTTAAAATAGTTACTTTTATTTTCTTACAAACGTGGAATTTAAAATACAGTTTTTATGTATAGGCTAAAATAAAATATAGCAATAGAAATAATGAAATATAAAGAATATTAAGAATGATATCAAGACAGGTGTTGAGGCACATACTTCTAATCCTGAAAGTGGGCAGGCAGAGGCAAATATATCTCTGAGTTTCAGGTTAGTCAGTGTTATACAGTGAGACTGTCTCTAAAACAAAACAAAATTTATCAGTATTGAGAAAGTTGTGAATCTTAATCAAATATAAGAGAGTTTAATGAGTATTTGACTATTCTGTCTATAACATTGATTTGGAATAATTCATAATTTTCTGGGGGCACATTGTTAGCATACAAAAGTATTTTATATTTACAAAATGTATTTTATTAATAGTACTGCATCATGGCACATATAGAAATAGATAGATTTACATGACTAATACAACTCTGAAAATTTTCACATTTAGTATTTGATTGATCAGGTTATAAACAGGAACTTGGATTATCTTTTTATTGTAATTTAATGATGTTTTTGGATAATTTGAGGAAAATTTATATCATTACTATCTAATTATTGTATATGAATGGATGATTTTTATGATTGCATAATATATTGTACATAGATATGATATAATTGTTTTATTTTGCCATTTATGCTTTGCATGTTTTGTTTACATACATGAATGTTATCACTATCATGTGCCAAATCACTTGACTAAGTTGCATACTTCTTGGCGATGCGTCCTGCGCACATCACCATGGATTAATTTCTAAGACATTTTTGTATAATTACATTCTAGTATATAATCAAATTTTATTTAAATAAGATAGATTAAAATATATACAACAATATCATGTAATTACTTATTAAAATGTGTCAAATGTCTCATTGTACTTTTTACAGTAATCTTATATTGATTTAAGATTATGAATTGTATCTACTTGTCATATTTTAGCCACCTTTACTCTGAAATTATATTCAAAGATTTTTATTCTTTTATGACACTGGAATTTTAAAATAAATATTTGCAGACCATCATTCAAATCTGTTTTTTTTTGTTTTCTAATACATAAATTTAGGTTATATAATTTTATAGTGCTATATAAAATTATGTTAATATTAATGTTCAAACTTTTTGTTAATTACTCCTTTCCCCACCTTTGGCTCATTTCTCTTCAGTATTTTTTTTATAATTTGTTTACAAAGTTCTTAATTTTCTCCCATACATTTCACACATGATCTTCACATTATACGGGATGACTTCTTTTTTCTATACTTACCTCCACTTTGTCAGAGCCAGTCTGACAATGCAAATTTTCATATAAGTCTTCTCTTACTCTGCATTTTCTATTTGCTTTCCCAATTTGTTTTTCTTGTAGCATTTATACTTTTATACACATGTTCATGCAAAGCTTGAAATTTATCTATATTTACTCCTTTATGTCACCCTTCTCAGTTCTCCAAGTGACTGAGAGCTCTTTGATTTCATTTGTAGTGTCAAGCCCAGATACTTGATAGGTGACTTAATGCTTCATGCGACAGTAATAGATATGAAATTTTGGAACAAGGGACCATTTTAAATGCTTTCATTAGATAAGAAAGTCATCCATATGAAATCAGTAATGATACCTTTGATATATTCTTTTGCAAGTAATTTTTAAAATTTAGCATACAAAGTAATAATTTTCCTTGTGACACTTTCACTTATCTGTGTCATTATACCTTGTTCTCTCCTCCATGATTCTTTTGTTTGTCAGCAATTGATAAAGTTCTTTACATATGGTATCTATTTAGATACATATCTTGTTTCATTTTAATTATGTTGTTCTTGGGCATAGTTCATTTGTATTCATTCACATACAAAAAAATGGCTGGTGGAAAAAAAAAGGCAGAGATCTACTTAAACTTTCTCTTGTACATGCCATGCAAAACATGACTGATGCCAAATTCAAATTTGCACACTAATCAATGTACCTTAGAATTCTCAGGGCTTCCCTTTCTTTTGAGTATACTATGCACAGGTTTGGAGAAAGTGATTTTACATTAGGTTATATTATCATCATAATTAAACCTTTAATACAAAGCTCTGTACCATCGAGGAACTGCTAAAAGTTTCTTACTACTCTCATAAAATTCTTCGTCATTTTCTATACTGCAGAGATATTATTCTGTTTACTTCTTCAATCCATTAAATGCAGTATTTTTTACCTTAATGTCTGTTCATATTGTTTCCTCTACCAAATAATCACATACCTACTATTTTCTTACCATTTATCTTAGCTTACATGTCATGTCTTCTGAGATTTCTTCTGCTATTGTTTTATATTTCTTTATTGTGTCAATATATAATTCTCATAACCACATAACTATCAGGTATTTTATTGTTTCATATTGTTTATTGATTAATTGATTTATTGATTGCAACACTAGGGAGTAAATCATGCCTCATGTGTGCTAGGCAAGCACCCTAGTAGTATGAGCTAATTAGATAATTATTTGAATATATTTTATGTAGTTTCCTGCAGTAAATCTTCTTTGTGAGGAACTACAATGCCTTTGAAAACTTCATGGCTTTTTATTGCCCCCTTTCCATTTTCTTTTCTGTGTTTTTATCCTTTATATAATATAGTAACCTCTTATAAAGTTACATCTCTTCAAAGTCCCATGAATTTTTATGTTCATTTATTTTTCTTTTAAATACAAATTTGTACTAAAACAATTTAGACTGGTTTTATTTCTGAGCCCAGTACTGCCACCTACTGTCTTACCAAATTCATTTCAGGCTGAAAGCTTGAGTCCAGATACAAGAGAATTCTGAAACCCTTGGGACTTCCACATAGGCTGTTTAAACCGAAAAACATTTATAGTTGTAGATCTCCATAAAAAAAATCTTTCCAGATACATTACAATTTTTACACTGTTACTTAGTAACTATAAATATATACTTAGCTAACATTTTCACCCAAGGATTTTGAAGCTGAAAATTACTATGACTTTTCTTTCATTTTGCATTTATTTTGTAAGATTAAGTTTAGTTTCTTGAAGCAAACCATTCACAAAGGTACCCAACTTTCCCCCATTCTTTGAACATAAATTTCATTCAGTGTATTTTTCTTTCATGGGTTTCCCTAAAAATTTAGATCCTCTTTGGCTAGTATTTTTGACATTGATAAATAAGTTTATTTCCCCCCCTCATCATGGTCTTCATGATTTGTCTTCACCTGGTTGACTCTGTTTAGTTCAACTTGCTTAGAATTTCTTCATTTGGATCTGTTGAAAACCAAGATAGAATTTCTTATGAGTTTTATTCTTTATCATATATTAAATTTAAATTTCCATATAATTGAAATAAGCAGTAGGTGAATTAAGTTTAGAACCTTAGACTGCAGTGTGAGGTACCCCCACTCCTCAAAAAATTAATTCTTGGAATTTCTGTTTTTTTTTTTTTTTGCTTCTTGTATGATTGAAATGTTTATTTTTAAAGATATTTAATTAGCTGAGAGTGGTAGCAAACACCTTTAGTCCAAGCATTTGGAAGGTAGAGGCACGTCCCTCTTGTCACACTATTTGGTGAGTTCATAGCCAACCTGGTTTACATAGTGAGTTCCAGGACTGCCAGGGCTGTGTAGAGAGACTTGTTTCAAGAAATACACAAATTTTAAATTTTATTTTACATGTATGGGTGTTTTGCTTGCATGTATGTTTGTTATCATGTGCACAAAATGGTTAGCTATTTCCTAGCTGTCCATCTATCAGCAGAAAAAGAAAGACCTTGAAAGAGTAAAATATACTGAGGGATAAGTAATAAATGAAGAATAATATAAATTTTCACTGTATATAGTATTTTTATAGGAATGAGATGCTTATTTGAGTAGGAATGTGTTGATTTCTAGATTATGGATATTTAATATCTCATGTATAATTTACTTTAAGTGGTATGAATTCACTGGAATCTCATATTTAGCTCAAGATAAAATAATTGTCTAATTTTGTATTGTATCCATTTTTCTAAACTGATCAGTAACTGATTTGACTATCTCATTTCTCTAGTTCCAGAAATCAATGCCTAAAAATCTAACACTTGTCCAATAGCAATTGTCTATACAACAATTGTACATAACAACCCATAAAATGTTGTACATATATGTAATAAATATTGATATGAAAATTTATGTAGACTACAATGTTGTAGACTACATCTAAAATGAGAATTTTGAAAATGAGAATTTTAGAAAATAGAAGGCATAGTAAGATCATTTTGTAGAAACTGATTTTTTTTGGTGATAGAGTCCCATAGAAAATTCATTTTTATATTTATGTCTACATGTATGTATAAAAACTTCTTTAAACACATAATGTTTTAATTACAGTTTCAATACTTTTTTTCTTTTTGGCTTTTGAGACAGATTTTTCTTTGTATAGCCCTGGCTATCCTGGAACTCACTCTGTAGACCAGGCTGGACTTGAACTCATAGAAATCTGCCTGCCTCTGCCTCCTAAGTGCTGGATTTAAAGGCATGTGCCACCACGCAGAGCCTTTCAATAGTTTTTTTTTAATCATAGTGGAATAATTTTTTTGATATTGCTTAATACGTGTACATTTGGTATTATGGATATATTAACTTTAGTTTTGTAATGAGAAAACATATAAAAGCATTTAGAAAGAAAATTCTAAGAATTTAAGTAGAATCCAAGGTAAAAGTGAACAAATTACATTCTTAATTCATGACTGAGAATCTTTTTTGATTTCTATACAATCGTCTGAAGTTAAGGGCGGTCATTTCAAGAAAAAGCAAAGTGAAGTAAGTGCTAGAGCAAGATATTAAAATACTTGTCATTAAAATCCAACAAGCTTTCTGTTGGGTTATTATTCACCCTTTAAATGTGGACTTCACCAGATGAACACTGCAGACCATTTCTGTTACAAATCATCTCAGCAGGATCTTTGATACAGGCAGCTGCTAGATGCCTGAGAATGAAACATAAGTGAATATTGATTGTAAGCTGTCTGCTCTAAATACAAGAGGAGATTAGCTTTTGGATAATTTAGGGTGAGTAATCATCATTAATATTTTTATTTATCATGCCAGACCTATACAATTTGGATTTAATAGAAGGCATAATATAACTTTGATGTATTTGAGAAATGAATGCAACAAATTTACAATTAAGAGATTAAACATGAATTTCATTTTATTAAAATTGTACAGATTGTCTCTCGCCGTTGCTTCAAGTGACCATGGAATTTATTGGCTCTTATTAAAAAATGCAAATTTCTCTGATGATTAAGGATGTTGAGCATTTCTTCAAAATGTCTCACTGTAGAGATTTCTCCTTTGTGAATTCTCGGTTTAGCTCTGTTTCCCAATTTTTGATTGGATTATTTGGTTTCTTGGTGTTTAATTTCTTGAGTTCCTTATAAATTTTGGATATTAGCCCTCTGTCGGAAGTGGGGTTGGTAAAGATCTTTTCCCAGTCTGTAGGCTGCCATTTTGTTCCAATGACAGTGTCTTTTGCCTTACAGAAGCTTTTCAGTTTCATGAGGTCCCATTTTTTGATTGTTGGTCTTAGATCCTGAGCTGTTGGTGTCCTGTTCAGGAAGTTGTCACCCGTGTCAATGAATTCGAGGCTTTCCCCCACTTTCTCTTCTATTAGATTTAGTGTGTCTGACTTTAGGTTGAGGTCTTTGATTCACTTGGACTTAAGTTTTGTGCAAGGTGATAAGTATGGGTTTAATTTCATTCTTTTACATGTTGGCATGTAAAAGACCAGCACTATTTGTTGAAGATGCTGTCCTTTCCCCATTGTATGGTTTTGTCAACATCCTTAATCATCAGAGAAATGCAACTCAAGACTACTCTGAAATTCCATCTCACACCTGTCAGAATGGCTAAGATAAAAAACTCAAAGGACAGCACATGCTGGCGAGGTTGTGAAGAAAGGGGAACACTCCTCCATTGCTGGTGGGAGTGCAAACTTGTTCAACCACTATGGAAATCAGTCTGGTGATATCTTAGAAAACTTAGAATAGCTCTACCTCAAGACCCAGCCATACCACTTCTGGGTATCTACTCAAATGATTCTTTACCAAACCACAAGGACATATCCTCATCTATGTTCATAGCAGCCTTATTTGTAATAGCTAAAAACTGAAAACAACCCAGATGTCCCTCAACTGATGAATGGATAAAAATATTGTGGTACATTCACACAATGGAATACTACTCAGCTATCAGAAACAAGGAAATCATGCAATTCACAGCCAAATGGATGGAACTAGAAAAGCTCATCCTGAGTGAGCTAACCCAGACTCAGAAAGATGCACATGACATCTACTCACTTATAATTGTATTTAAGCCATGTAGTACAGGATAGCTATCCCACAACCAACGTACCAAAAAGATCAGGAACATAGACTTTGTTACCTATTAATGGGAAAATTTGCCCTAGGGGTGCTACCATGTAGGTCCCCAGTGCAAGAGGAAGCTCTTAGCCCTCATATGACTGTTGAACTGAAGGGGTTGATATGTAAGGACACTATACATCG
Source organism: Lophiomys imhausi (assembly GCA_907164525.1). Lineage (NCBI taxonomy): Eukaryota > Metazoa > Chordata > Mammalia > Rodentia > Muridae > Lophiomys > Lophiomys imhausi. The sequence continues at coordinate 263,004 of CAJQZJ010037416.1, read as the reverse complement.
GAGGAATGAGTTGGATGGAAAAGGGAGGAGAGTGTGGGAGGGTGGAAGTGGGAGGGGTGGAAAGAGGGCACTATAATGGAGTTGTAACTTGAAGTAATAAATAAACATAAAAAGTATATCTATAAATTTAGTATTAACATTAGGATAAGAAATGTTTTATGATGGCTAGTCTTGGTTGTCAACTCAACTACAGCTAGAATGAACTACAGTCCAGAAATGGAGGGCACACTTGTGAGAGATTATTTGCTTGGTTTGAAGTGGATGAATCTACTTCTAGTCCAGATCTTTGAGGTAGGAAGACACACATCTTTGATCAGGATCTTGAGGTGGGAAGATACACCTTTAATCTGGGCCATACATTCTTCTGGAAGTCTACCTAAGAATATTGAAGAAGGAAGCTTTTGCCCTCTGCCTCTGTATCCAATCCTTGATAACAAGTCCTTTCCTTCACTGACATTGGAGCCTAATTCTTCAGGATTCCAGCATATACTGAAAACCAGATGAGACATTCAGCTGTGTGGACTGAGCAACTACTGGATTCTTGGACTTTCCATTATAGCCAGCCATTGTTGGCTTAGCTGAACTGTAGCCTGTAAGTTATTTCAACAACTATATACATATGCATACACACACACACACACACACACACACACACACACACATATATGTTATGGATTCTGTTATTTTAGAGAACAATGACTAATACAAGTTTATCTTTGGAGTTTGATATCCTTTTGTTAATAATACCATCTTCAAAATTTAAAAGGAAAAATAAAGTATTAGTTACATTATTTTCATAACAATACTGTTACAAAGTAGTATAAAGAGTAAAATCAATTCAGTCAGCACTAAGTAGTGACAGACTTAAAATAAATCATAGTTCCTTGAAATAGTAATATAAAGCAGCATAATTTTTACCTGGTCTCAAGTGATCATAGTTATCTTTTTTCATGGTTCTTGCTTATTGAGTAATTGCTTTAAATAAAATTTCAACAGGTGTCTCATCTGCATTTGCTCTGAGCCAAACAACCGTGTCATACTGGGCATTCAGCTGTACTCCTTGCAAGACTTTGGCATAGCTTGACTTGTTGACAGTTTACACCTCCTTCTAGTGTCCAACTGCTCCCCACCCATTGGGAGCTCTGCTTGTTTGTATACATATATTGCCTAGAATTCTAATGAATACCAGATGAGCTATCCAGCCTTGTGGACTGAGAAGCTATTGGATTCTTGGAGTGAACTTTATGGAATAATAATAATGCCTTGGTTTTACGAATACATGACTTGGACTGCTCCCAGAGTATTTCTGTCTAAATATCCCTAGTCCTTGTCCTGGAAGCTTAAAGCCTCCATAAAAATCTAATCTTCTGCAAGCCTGAACCTTAAAGGCTTCAACTTCCAGCCTCTATCTGCTAACCTAGACTTAGAATGTTTTCTTCAACCTTACTGCTGAATACACTCACCCTTTCTATCTCTTTATGAACTCTGGCTAGCTGTTTCAACTCAGCTATCCTGACTGAAACTCCTCTCCAAGATTACTAATCGAAACTGGCTTTTCTTGGCTTCTGACTGAATTGCTCTGCTTGGAAAAATGCCTCTGAACTCCATGAACTGAACTGCACTGACTGCACCAACTGAACAGAACTGAATGGAACTGCAGGAACTCAACTGAACTCAACTGAATTGCACCAAACCAAACTCAGCGTTTCTCTCTGTATTGCTCTTAAGTAGCCCCTCTTTCCTCTCTCTTCTCATGTGAGTTGGGCATATCCTACCTCTGACTCATTCTGTCAAATCTTTTTTCTGATTTATCACTTTGTCTGCTCCTCAATTAGATGTCATTGTTTGGGATTAAAGGTGTGTGTTAAAGGTGTGCCTATATCCCAGTCAGAGGTATTAAAGGTATGTAGTAAGGGGGCATGTATATTCCAGCTAAATCACACAGACCTAGGTCTTTGGTTGTGATCCCTTGCCAGAGTAGACATGTTACTGTATTAAAATTCCTCTACAATAAATGTTACTTGTGGCTCCCCCGGGAAAGGAATTTTTCCAACACTTGTCATTCAAAAGAATATGACAAAACCAAGGACAAACAGATAAAGTGAAGGTACATGGAGGAGGAAAGCTGTTTGCAGAGGAAAATTTGACATGGTAGTTTGTTCTTGTAGGGTTTGTAGGGATCGTGACTAGGATATGGATAGTACAGAGTACAGGGAGACATGCAATATTAAAAATACATAAAGAACTCAGGAAATTATACACCAACAATGCAAACAATCCAATGAAAAAATGGGGTACAGAGCTCAATTGAATATTCACACCAGAGAAGTATCTAATGGGTGAGAAGCACTTAAAGAAATGTTCAACGTCACTACTGAACTTTTGAAGGCTTTAAAGCCTGAAGGGCAATCCACAAAAAGCCTCCATGATAAAACAATACAGGTCCAGAAGATCAAACCTGTCCAATGGGTAGGCAATTTATCCCTCCAGACCAAGCAGGGTATCTTTATCTTCTGGACAAAAGAGCATGCTTGGGGTAGAGATGATTTGTCCTGAAGCCAGTTGTGGTAGATAGAGAGACAGTTACTGCAGTTATAGCCAGTCCAGAGTCTCCCTCTCAAGGAACCGGTCTAAGCAGCAAGGGCAGCAAGGGAGAGCAGGGCCTCATCCACCTATAGTACTGAGGAGTGCTGAGTGTCACCAATCTCATCAGGGGTAGGAAAATTCTTGGAGTTTCCATGGAAGAACTCCAGGGTATGGAAATAAAATGGCTAACTTAATGCCTATTCATGCTTCTCTACATAAAGTGGATCTGTGGCAGAAACAATCGACACTAATGAATGCAATGTTAACAAGCTGTGTTAGACCTTGCTTGTGTTTGACTTTGCTCTCTCCTTGGCTTTGACTTTTTGTGACCACCTGATGTGTAAAGCAGGCACTTCACCAATGCTATCTAGGCAGAGAACCTATTCATTATGAGATGGTAGCTTGGGATTTTGCATCATTGTTCTGTCCATCCTCTGTATAAAGTTTTTGCTACATATAGATAGTACAATGCTAACTAACCCTTCAGTATTTGCAGATTCATAGATTCATTGAAGAGACATGTGAGTGCCCTGAAAGAAGCAAGCATGGGGAATTAATTAGTTCACAAGGGTACAAAGCCCAGATATTATTGTGCAGTTCTTGGGAGCTTTATGGTTGAGTAAGACACAAGTGGTAACTACCAAGTGATTGGGGATAATTTTCAAAGATTGGGGGAAATAGGCTAGGCCTGGAAATGTTAAGGAGCATCCCCAATACAAAGCAGATGCTCCTGGGAGCTATTATTTGGTCAACTGGGAATCCCAGTGCTAGCAGTGGGTTACTTCCCTAGGAGTTGTTAATCACAGGGACTCTGGAGGCCCTTAAATAATAAAGGATATGGCCACAGTTGTTAGCTACATTACAGGACTGAGTAAGTCCTTACTGCTGAACTAAAGAGGTTGTATCTTTGGCTTCAGGCATTGAATGAATAAAGCTAGCACCGGGCCTGAAGTGTTCCCTTTCTGTAAGATAATTCTTATAGTACCAGAAGTTGCTACTAAGGATTCTGGGGAGAATCAAGCCCAAAAGTCTTCCTCTGCTCTGGATGCAACATGCATAATGAAAGTGCCAGTCAAGACGCGCCAGTTAGTGCAATAATGGCTTCAGTGACTGTGGATAAAACCAACTTTCTGATCAGACTTAAGGCCTACTTTACAGAGGGAATTCTAATCTAAAATGGAAACTTAAATAAAAATCTTGGACCATGGAAATTATAGGACACAGTGGAAGAGTAACTGCTATTTAGTGGTTAATGATATATCAGCTAAAATGTTTCCCCACACTTGTGTTTGTAATCACAAGTGCTTTAGTCTGTATTTGCTTGGATATTTTTTTCATTTTCTTTTTTTTATTGTTATTACTTGTTTGTTTTTGTTATTTTCCTCACTTGTGTTTTGTGTTAGGAGAAATATACTCTAGACTCACCAAGCACCATGTCCTGAAGATGGAGCGGTAAATAGAAATACATGAGGATTACAGCTCCTCACAAAGCAGAAGAAATGCAGCCACACATTGTGATATCTATTCTTGGTTGTCATCTTGACTGCATTAGGAATTTACTAAAACCCCAGTGGCTGGTTATTTATACCTGTGAGGGATTTTTCTTAATTAAATCAATTGAAGTGTAAAAATCCAGTTCTGTTTCTTTAAAGAACCTTAACTAATACATACATCAGTGTCATTTTCTCCACAAATAACGGATCATTGTGGAAGATGGTAGTAGAAAGAATGTAAGAGCTGGAGGAAAGGGTGAAGTGTGTTATGGTTGTCCTCTGAGCCAAGCAACTGCCATCATAGGACACTAGGCTGTGTCCCCTTTGGAAAAGCTCATCCCAGCTTGACTTGTTGACAGTTTACTGTGCCCTCCAGTATCCAACTGCTCCCTACCAACTGGAAACTCTGCACATGACCTAGGGGAAGGACTAGAGTATAGTTCACCCTTGGAAGGCTAGAGTGGAGGACTCCATGTATGCAGCTATGGGGAATAACTCATTCCTGCTGGACAAGGCTTTCTAGACACACCAGGTTGTAGGGAGGACGGTCCACGTTCTTGTAAGGAAGTTCAATATAATGATGGGTTGCACAGAGTGATCTTTGATAGAGTCATGCCTTGGTGTTTTGTTGGGACCTTAGGAGAAGAGGTAGACATTGCTTACAAACCCCCCTCCAGGGAAGGAATTTTAGCAACAGCATCTGTATTAAAATTGTTTTGGGCAGTGCATTATCAGATTTATATACTTCTTCAATTTATATTGAATATGCAGCAGTTAAAAAATTTTTTCCAAGACAGGGTTTCTCTGTTTAACACAGCCCTGGCTGTCCTGGACTCACTTTGTACACCAGGCTGGCCTCGAACTCACAGGGATATGCCTGCTTCAGCTTCCCTAGTGCTGGAATTAAAGGTGTGCACTACCACACCCAGCAAAATTACAAGTTTTTAAGCACTCATAAAAAGAACTGTTCTCTGAAATACTTTTGCTTATCTATTAGGATATATACTTAAATATTCAATCAATATCTGAATTTATTGTGTTTAATACTTTTTTTTAAAGTTTTTGACTTTGAGAAAAGGTATTACTTTGTAATCCAGAAAGAATGGCCTTGAACTCATCTTTTCTGTCTGAGATTTCAGGCATGTATTACCCTGCCTAAAATTGATGTTGCTCTCCCCCTTACCCTGGAATCCCTACAGGACATACCCAGACACTAAATTCTCAGCACAAAGGAGATTTATTACCCAAGAGGGGCAAGTGTGTGTGTGTGTGTGTGTGTGTGTGTGTGTGTGTGTGTGTGTGTGTGTGTGTGTGTGGGTGTGTGTGTTATGGGGGCCTGTAAAGGCAGCAGCAGCAACAGTAAGCACAATCAAGCAAGAAAATCAGGAAAAAAGAGAAGCAAAAGCAAGAGAGACAAGGGTGGGTGGAGTTTTTAAGAGGAGTGGGTTTTTTAAGTAGAAAAAGGGGAGTCTGTGCTAGGATGAGTTGGTAAATTCAGATTGGACATGTTAGCAAAATAATTTATTTTGACTGTTGGTGTTTTGTCTCAGGAATGAGTCAATGAGCAAATAAGAGGATAGATCTTGGGTGCTAACTTAAGGAATGTAATCTAACAGATTTTAGCAAAGGAGAGAGAAGGGTAGAGGGAAAAACCTGTCTGCAATTTTTGCTATGCTCAGGCCTGTTAGAGCCCCTTCACTGCCCATCACATTTATGCATTTCAATGTACTCTATCTATATATTTCACTCCCCATTTTATGTTGAATCAGCCTTTTACTTCCTTGGAGGGCATTTATTTGTTGATTATTAGGCTTTTGTGAATATGTTTATTGAATTTTTATATTTCTGTGTTGGATTAATGTAAGTAGTATAGATTTTTTTCCTGGACATAGTCATGAAACAGCAGTTCATTCCAGCTTCTATTCCTCAGAATCAAGAACTTATGACTAAAAGTCAAGAAATGCTGACCATAAACCTTTATAAAATCAGGAGAGTGTTAATATTTGTCAAGTAAACACCACTTTATTACATAAGTGGAGTGAGTCTAGGCACTTTTGTTTTTGTTAGTTCTAAATGAACTTAGGCTCATACATATTACCCGAATATTGACATGGAAAATAAAATGAAAAGTCTGTGTAAGTTATAGTCATCCTTGTTACTCATGGGAAAGTATTTTAACAGTTACTAATTAGCTGCTAGTGCACAATATCCAAGGGTCTTGAAAGATGATGGCATTTTCCTAAGTATCCAGTTATCTACAGAAAACCCTATTGTACTTGATGTATTGCAGAAATTGGGCTGTTTAATATTAAAGTGTTTTTCTTACCAAGGAACTGTGAAATTCAACTTTTAATATATTTAGACCATGAATAATATCCTTACTAAATATATTCAGCCTCAGATAGTATTTCTTTGTTAATTTAAAAATACAGAAAGACGTAAGAAACGTAAGAATCCTATATTTCCATATTCACTGAACTTGTATGCCAGTGGGTAAACTACAAATCACATTTTGAAATAAAACTTTACTTTTATCCTAGAATTCATTGATTTAAACTCGTACTTTCTCATAGTTTTCTCTAAAGCGTCTTTACCCCTTTTTTCCTGTTGTGCAATTTGTAGCTTTGCATATAAATACATGTAATGGAAGCACCAGTTAAAATAAGTATGGAAAGTATGGAAAAATTGTTGTGGTAGTACGTTACACAACAGAGTCTCTCTGATAGAGAAACATGGAGAATAGTTTCAATAGTTATGAAAATCCCTTTGATTTTTTGAAGGAAAAACTGAAATGCAAATATTTAGTAATAAATAGTACTTTTAAATGGCAATTCACACAAAATGCATTCTCCAATTGGAATGTAAATGCATAACCATCTCATGAATTAGGTGTCTACAGATACTAATTATTAGATTAGTGTATAAAATAATTATAGTATGCAAAGTACTGTGAAGCAATATAACTATATTCTGTCTAGCTTTATTTTTAAGCTTAAATACGTGGAGAGAAGAGAAAGGATATTGTGGGGGAAAACAGAGAAATACATTATACGAGTGAAGTAAGATGGTTCTTATATTTACTTTCTTTGTGCCTGCATCAATAGACAATTCTTCCTGGTGAGCAAGGTGTCAAACTATTTAAATGTACCAGATGATTTCTGCATATCCAGCCTTGAAATTCTATGATGATACAAATAGTAATTTGAATGTTCAAATTCATATCTTCTTTGAAAATGATACTTTGAACTGAAAATTAACAAAAACAATTAAAACTTACTGGACCATTATCTATGCAATACACTGTACAAGGTTTATATTTTATAAGGTTTATATTTTAGTTATACTTCATTATACCTCCATGCAGTTATTACCATCATTATCTGGGGAGTAGGTTTCGTAAAGTCATATAACTTTGTCAACTTTGTACAGTTAGTCATCCAAAATTTATGTCTGCTAGCTTAATTCAGAGACATGATATCATAATTTGAAAATTCGTTATCAACAAAGCTGTTTTCCACAGTCAAAATACTTTCCTAGGTGTCTAATAAGTGTTAGGTGAGGAGCCTTTCCTTTTTTTGGTTGTGAGCCTCGCCTTTAACGGCTGAGCCATCTCTCCAGCCCAGAGCCTTTCTATTCTCCATAGGCATATTAAACTAATGATTCATTTAAATTGCATACTTTTATTTTCTAACATAAAATAGATATTGAAATGAATCATTACCTATGTCTAAACAAGGTTAAATAATTACTAACTCTTTGCAACTTTGAATATGTCTATCCTACTCTATTTCCTACTCATACTTAACTTTTTCTTATGGAATAACTTCAAAACAAACTATGACACAGTATTTATTCACACAAAAATTTATCAGGTAAACAGCATCATTATTACTTCTATTACATCCACAAATTAAAAATATACACTTATTATCACCCACTAAGCTTTTATATTCTGTTTCCCTGTATCATTTCAAAAATACCTCTTCAAATTTACTTTGTTTGGAGCAAATCTCATAAAGTTTACATAAGATTTTGAATGTGACATTTCTCTAAGGTTCTTGTTAATTTTAGAGTATAGTGATATTCATGGTCACAAGATGAGCATTGTTGTACATATTTTGATGAAATTATAAAAACGTTTAGTAGATAGATCTAGGAAATTATAGTCATATACATGAAAAAAAAACCCTGAGAGCTTACATGTATTTTGCAATTAGCAAAATATATTTCAGTAATCATATCTAAATCTTAGTTTTTAAATTTGAACAACTTTAAGACTGAAGAGATGATTTATCCTTAATGAATAAGAACACTGAGTGCTCTTCCAGAGAACCCAAGTTTGATTCCAAACACTCACATAGTGTTTTACAAATGTTTGTAACTCCAGTTCCGGGAGATCCAACACCTGTTGTTGGCCTCTGTAGGTACAGATAGATACATGCAGGCAAAATACCTATGTATATACATACATATATGTACAGATGTATAATAACAATTTAAAAAATGAACAATTTTCTTTTAAATCAAAACGTATTTGTAATTATATAATATTTGATATTTTGAAGTTATAGGTAATTTTTATTATTTGACAATCTTATGCATGTACATAAATGTTTTGATCATATACAATCCCCATTTCCCTTTCTTATATTGTTCCAACTTCAGATGAACCACTTCTTCCTTACAAGTTGGTTTTCTACTTTCATATATCTTTAGAACAGATTGTGGGAAAGTTGTAAAGATCCAGTTGATGAGGAGAAAAGTTATAGAATGCTGTCTCATGGACATCTCATTGCAAACATCAAATCACAGCAGCTGTGGTTACCGTCACAAGTCCTGCATGAACATGAATTCCTGAATACTCCATCATGAATGGGTGAGGGTCTTGGGGGCTTCCACCCCTCCTTGAAGAGACTTTGGCAGTTAATGGCTACTGGGGAAGGGGGAGTCATTTTCTACATTATTTGTAATTAATGGCTCCTTGTGTTACTCTAGTAAATAATCCCCAATCATGCTACTGGAAGTAACCTTAATTAAATAAACTCAGTGAATTACAAAATAATGGTCATTATTTTTTGATCATATAATTCTTATAGTACATGGACAAACACTACAGAAATAGATATGGAATATTCTCATATGATCCAGCTTAACACCTCTGGTCATTCATTATACCTGAAAGAATCTAAGTCCTCATACAACAGAGCTACCTGCTCTACCACATTTACTGTAGTACTGGCTCCAACCAAAAAAAAAAAATACATACATATATATAGTATGAAAGTAGACATTACTTAAACTGAAAGGTTCTGAGATAAACTCAATTATTTGTGAATTAGAAAACATTTATTTAGCAAAATCATAAGTTTCATTATGACATTTTCATTCATATATACCATGCACTTTAATCGTATTACCTTATCACTCTCATTTATCCTCTACTTCCTCATGATGTCTCATTCCTCTCCTCAACTAGTCCTTCCATTTTATGCCTTATTTTATTTCTAAATTTAGATTTCAAATGTGGCATTTTTCATTTTGAGATTGGTTCTTTTCACTTAATGTGATGATCTGTAGCTTCATATATTTCCCTATAAATTAAATGATTTTCTTTTGTTCTTTATGTCTTAGTGAAAACCCCATTGAGTTTACATACCACATTTGCTTTATTAATTAATGTGTTGTCGGGCATCTATACTGATTTTATAACTTGGATATTTGGAATGATGTCTCAACGAACATGAATGTCTGCTTGAACACTTAGAAACATGGAAAATCCCTTTCTATAATGTATGAAAGTAGACATTATTTAAACTGAAAGGTTCTGAGACAATCTCAGTTATTTGTGAATTAGAAAACATACTAACTGAGGAAAATTAAAGCAAAATTATCTGTCATGCTGTGGAACAACTAAGAAACTGATGACTTGCACTTCCAAAACAGTGGTTTAAATAAACCTCATTTTGATAAATTGCCCAATCCCTGATATTTGGGAAAGGTAACACAAAATCACCCATGTCAGAATTAGAAGTGTTAATTGTCCTCTTAATGGTTATTATGGAAATATGGATATGAATGGCACAAGGACAAAGGAAAACACCACAAATCCTCCTCATAACTTTAATTTGTTCTTCCTTTATTAATTCATAACTTAGTTCATTATCGTCAGCTTTCAATTATTTTTTAGAATCACAATACAGTTCATTTTAGTAATTTTCATTTTTCAGTCTTCCTTTGGAGCTGCTTGTGCTGCTATCTCAGCTGATGCCACTTAGTCTGGCATAGTTTTGGGTTTTATTGCAGATAATTGGGAAAGAATCTGTAGAACAACAATACTGATTCTTTTCTGTAATACTGGGCTTCCTTTGGGGCAACAGCTCCCAACTAATGACATGAAGACCTTTATTTATTTACGAATGCCTAGGCCTTATAGCTAGGCTTGTTCTCAACTAGCTCATAACTAAATTATCCCATTTATACTAATCTAAGTTCTGCCATGTGGCTCTTATTACCTCTCTTTCAGTCCTAGCCTGCCTCTTGTTCTGTGTCTGTCTGGATGACAACCTCTCTCAAGAAGACCTTCTCCTGGCAGCCTCTGTGGCAACTGCATGACACGGGGTTGACAACCTCTCTCAAGAAGACCTTCTCCTGGCAGCCTCTGTGGCAACTGCATGACATGGGGATCACCACACAAGGGGGTTCTCAGAGAAAGGTGAGTGTGCTGCCCCCAAACCTCCAGCCTTCACTCCAAAGACAAACAGACGCGACAAGGATAATGTCTAAGCATTTCCCATTTTTAATATTTCTTTCTCTGGCTTATGTACAGAACCAAATGGGAGATTTCCATGTAGGGCTACGTGGGCCAATCACATTAAAGGTCATCCTATCACATTACATAGCACAAGCCTGGTAACATGGTGATCATGCACTGATCACGAGTAGAAGTCTTTCTAACCAAATCAGCTATACCCACGATTGGGCTTCAACTCTGCCCGGCATATTATGGCTGACACCATCTTAGATATCTCCCACAAGTTATGTTCATTTTCCCAGCAGCAAGGCGTTTTTCATAAGCCTCTATTTCCCGGGTGACCAAACCTCCTCATGGTGACCTTCTTTATAGCCACTTTCTACTCCTTCACCTGGGACTCCCTCCTTGGAATCAGAAGTCCTGCCTCAACTCTCCTCTCCTGCCCAGCTATTGGCTATTTAGCTCTTTATTATCCAATCAGAGGTATTGGAGAACAATTTATACACAACATTCAGGCAGGAGATACTTCAACTTCTTTGACTCTATTCACATTCACCTCTACTGTCCCTCCTAACTTGTTTCACCCACACACACCCACTCACAATTTCATATCCTCTTTGACATTTTTAAAAATTTTTTGAGAATTTCATTCATGTATATAATATTATATCTACTTCCACATTTACCTTCTATAACTTCTCCCATATTACCCCAGCACTGTCCCATCCCGATTTCATATATTTTTTCATTTATGATAACCCAATATATCCAAGTAGTCCAGGTCATGTATGCAATGGTGTGGACCATAGACTGGAGCATCAGAAACCAATCAGTGGCCAGACCCTTAATAAAGGATTATCTTTCTCCCAACAACAATATATATCAGTAGCTCTTCAATGTGGGGACAGGGCTTGGAGATCATTTACTTCATCAATGCCAGGATTTTAGATGGCTTGATGTTGTACCAGTTACCCAACTGCTGTGCGATCATGAGTATGATAGTCATGTCATGTCATGAAGACAACAACTTACAGCATTCTATCCCATCCTATAGATTTTACATTATTTCTGCATCTTCTTCCTCCATGTTCCTCCAGTCTTAGTTGGGGGGGGGTTAGTGTAGATGTCCCAGTTAGAACTGAGCACTGAGTCTTTTATTCTCCACACTGTTTGTTCAGTTACTTATGCATCTCTCCATTGACTGTTGTCCACTGCAACAAAAAAAGAAAGAAAGAAAAGAAAAGAAGGAGAAATCTCTGAACAAAATTTAAAGCATTCCAGGTCAATTGATGTAAACACAAATATTTAGAATGGAATTTGATGGCATGAACTTTTAGCAAACCAATGATAGCCAGTTATATGCTAGAAGCTATGACTTACCTAAATACAGACTGTTGGCTAGGATTATACTACCAGACATTAAGTTCCCTCCTGTGAAATAGATCTCAAATCCAATCAGAAAACACACAATTTCCCTGTAACAGTCCTGCCATTACTGAACCGGTATGTACATCAGTATTGCAGAATATAGGGTCCAAAAATGGCTAAGACCATTGATGTCTTTTCTCCACTAGCCACCTACATAGATAGCACTTTCAGGCACTATGAAAGCTAGCCAGCAAGGAGGTGGTTTCACATTCTGTTTGGGATTTCTCTCTTATGTCCTGTCTCTAGTGTGTGGTGCCTATAGCAATAAGATCTTACTATGTTGTTATGATAGGTAACAAAGGCAGTGGAAATAGCCTGTGTTGTTTTAGAGACTTCTGAGATCTCCCTGACCAATTACTTATAGGAAAGTATCTCATGCCTTGTAGTGCAGTTTTCATTTAATAACCCATGTCTTTGGGAAGCAGCACTGCCCACTCATGCAAGGTAATTCTGTCTGAACTCTTTAAAATATTTTTAAAAATTTATTTTTAATTAAAATTTGATTATATCCTTCTACCCTCCTTTCTCCAGCCCATCTTGTGGCCTCCATACTATCCCTCTCAAATTCATGGCTTTTAAAAATTTAAGTATTGCATATATATATATATATATATATATATGCACAAATACCATTTAGTGGTGCTTGGATGTATGTTTGTAGGGATGACCACATTTAGTTTTTAAACTAATAAAGGAATATCAAAAAGAAAATAAAATATCAAAAGGAAAATAATGTCGCGTCCCCCCTTGTCCAGCAAGGAATGACGCAACTCACAAAAGCTCTTCTCCTGCAGTTTATTCAGGTCCCTTGAAAACAGTCTTCCGAATAATGGGGCAGACCCAACCCACAGGCTAAATACTAATTAGACAGCCAGTCAAGTAAAGCCAAGTGGTGCTATCTTAGAGGTCTGCGTATGCGGAAGCAAGCCAGATCAGCAGTCTTTGCCAAATATGAACTTATTATCAAAAAGAGCACTCACCGTCGAGCTGGTGGAAGGCGGAGGCCAGCGCCATCTTTAGGGCGCGGCACTTCGCAGCTCTCTACAAAATAATACATTACTTTGAAGTAAATTAAAATTTTACAAAGAAATATCAAAATTACAGGCTATAAAAAAGTGTCAAGTTGGGGGGTGAGGGGGAAGAGGTTGGAAGGGTGGGTCCCACTCTCCCTCCCTCTTCTCCCATCTGTGCTCCCATTCACCACAGAAAAGAGGAGCCCTCTCTCTCCCATAAGTCCCACCTCAGCATATCGAGTTGCATCAGGCCTGAGTGCTTTCTCTTCCCTTGAAGTCAGGAACCTCAGCCCCCTTGAGGGGAAGTGATCAAAGAGCAGGCCTCATAGTCCTTGCCAGAGACAGTCCCCACTTCACTTGCTAGGGGGTCACATGATGACCAACATGCCCATCAGTTGCTTAAGTGTTAGGGGGCCTAGGTCCAGTTCATGCATGCCCTTTGAATGGTGGTGTAGACTCTATGAGTCACCAAGGACCTAGGTTAGTTGACTCTGTTGGTCTTCTTGTGGAGTTCTTGTCTCTGGGTCTTACTATCCTCCCCCCCCATTCTTCCATAAGATCCCCTGCTTTTGACCTCATGTTTGGCAGTGAGTCTCAGCTTCTGTTTGGATCCTATGCTGCATGGAGGTTCACAGAGGACAATTATGCTATGTTCTTGTCTGTAATCATAGCAGACTATCATTAATAGTGATAGGGGTTGGATCTCGCCCTCGGAGTAGGTCTAAGGTTGGGTCTGTCATTAGTTGGTCATTCCCTCAATGTCTGCTCTATCTTTATCTCTGCTAATCTTGTATACAGGGTAAATTTTAGGTTGAAGGTTTTGTGGGTAGGTTGGTTATCCCCTCCCTGCCCTAGAAGTCCTACCTAGCTAGAGGGAGGCCTCTTCAGTTCTGATATTCTTTTCTTAATTAAAAAAAATAATTACTTGATTTACTTTACATCCCAATCACAGCTTCCCTCCCCCCTCTCCTCAAAGTTCCTCCCTCTTTTCCCCCTTCCCCCGCATAGCATACTCCCTTTCTAAGAAAAGAGGAGGCCTCCCATGAATTGATATATCAAGTTAAAGTAGGACTAGGTGCATCTTTTCCTACTGTGGCTAGATAAGGCAGCCCAGTTAGGGGTAAGGGATCCAAAGGCAGGCAACTGAGTCAAAGACTGCCTCCCTGCTCCTGCTATTAGGAGTTCCACATGAAGACTGAGCTTCACAACTGTTACATATGGGCAGAGGGCCTAGTTTTGTCCCTCACATGCTCTCTGTGTATGGTGGTTCACTCTCTGTGGGTTCCTATGGGTTTAGGTTAGTTGATTATTTATGTTTTCTTGCAGTGTCCTTGACCTCTCTGGCTCCTGCAATCCTTCCTCCTCTTCCAGAGGATTCCCCACGCTCTGCCTAATGTTTGGCTGTGGGTCTCTGCATTTGTTTCCATCAATTTCTGGGTGAAGCCTTTCAGAAGACAGAGTAGGCCCTGTCTGCAAGAATAGCAGAATATCATTGTGTCAGGGTTGGGCTCTCTCATGGCATGGGTTTCAGGCTGAGCCAGTCATTGCTTATCCTTTCTGTCAATTTCTGCTCCATCTTTTACCTGGCACCTCTTATAGGCAGGACAAATTTTGGCTCTAAGATTTTGTGGCTGTGTAGGTGTTCCAATCCCTCCATTGGAAGTCTTTTCTGGTTACAGGAGATGGCCAGTTAAGGTTCCATATTTTTCTAGGTTTCTAGCTTGTCCCAGAGATGTCGTCCAACACCGATTCCAATTCTCTCTCCAAGTGCATTGGAGGCTGTGTAGGAGGAGCAGCATAACAATTTAAGAATTCATGGAATGCAGCACACCAATTAACACAACTATGACGGGTGTGCCTCAGAGAGACAGAGCCCAAGGACTAAGTGTCCTGAGGGCTTCATGCTGTTGTAGAGTTTTGCTTTGCTTGCTGTGCTCACATCACATCCCTTACATTCTCTGAGTCATGTGAAAACTCTCAGGGGGCTTCTGGCCTCTCATTGGGCAGTATTACTGGCATTTAGAATAATAGTGCTTGATGTTTTCTAGGCACTGCTGCTGGGGCAGAGTAATGATTCAACCACCATCCTAAGAAAAAAACTTCAAGATATAGATTGTTAGCAATGACCCTTACCTTTAGAAAGAATTGGGAAAAATAGATTGCTAGTGAAGTTAGGTTAAGATGTCTTTGTTAGTGGCTCTGACATAGAAAATCTTAAGGAAAAATGTAAAGCTCAGAAAGGCACACTCATTTAAAGTAGAAATAACTGATTATTTTTTTAAAATAAAAGCTTAGATTTGTGATTCTTTTAAGATTTTATAAGACTGCCTTTTAAGATAAATAGTAAGATAATCTTTTCTTTGTAACTTCAAACTGTAACATGCCAGCAAGAGGAACTTGCTAAGAAAATTACTTTGCTTACACTTTGTTAAACTATAGCAAAGTTGCTTAATTACAAATGTATGTGGGCTCTTGGGAGCAATTTGTTTTTCACCATAATATGCAAAACTTTTGGTCATATGAAGGTATTGGGAAACGTGTGTTTTTTTATGTATACCCATTGTCATCATTCTTTTAAAGAAAAATAGAATGTAAACACATTGTGATTTTTGTACTATTTGAAAGATTTTGCTGCGCTATGTAAACTGTGGGAGAAAAATAAAGTGTGGTGTGGGAATTGGAACTTTCCTCTATCCACTCATATATATATATGTATATATGTATATGTGTGTATGTATGTTATGTGTATATGCATACATATGTATGTGTGACGTGTATATACATATATGTATATATGTTTACATGATGTATATAAATTGAAGTTTTGCTACATCCATGTGAATGGGTATGTATCTGTATGTCTATATGTTTATCTGTGTGTCTACATGTATGTATGCATATATGTATGTGTGCATGTGTATGGGTGAAATAATTGAAGCTTGTTGGAACTGGAGTCTGTCTTAATTCATCATCTAGTAGAAGTGCATTGTGTATATGTTTGTATGATCTACGTTTTCTTTCTTCTCTTTTCTTTTTATGCTTCCATCATCCATGGAAGCCCCTGCTAGAAGAGATAACAGCTCTAGCCCATGCTAGGAAACTACATGACATAGCACCTGCTTTCACCATCCACGGAAACCCCCACTAGAAAGCTAACAGCTGTAGTTCTCACTTTCCACTATCAGTAGAAAAGCAATCAGCTATGACCTGGAAAATTAAGGCTCTAACCTGATAGAAAGTTTGTTGGGCAATCAACCACTCATTTATCTATGTCCCACTGCTTCAGTCTACTCTGGCCTGCTAAAACTGGTTTCAGACACCAGTATTCTCTCTGTGTGTCCTCCCTACACTTGATCTCTACTGCTCCCCTCTCTAGCCCCTTCCTCACTAAATTTCCTCCCTCCATCCACCTCCAATGTCTATTTTATTTCTCTTTCTCAGTGAGATTCAAGCATCCCCCATTGGGCTCTCTTTTTACTTAACTTCTTTGGGTCTTTGGATTGTAGCATGAATATCCTGTACTTTATGACTAATATCCACAGTAGTAATACAATGTTTGTCTTTCATTCTTTTGTTGAGGGACATCTAGGTTATTTCCAGTGTTTGGTTGGTATGAATATAATTGAGAAAGTGTCCTTGTGATATGATGGAACATATAGTGGGTGTATCCCCCAGAGTGGAATCGCTGGGTGTTGATGTAGAACTATTCCCGATTTTATGAGAAGCTGCCAAATTGATTCCCAAAGTGTTGTACAAATTTGCACTCCCACCAGCAATGGAGGAGTGTTCCTCTTTCTCTACATCTTTACCAGAATGTGCTTTCACTTGAGTTTTTGATCTTAGCCATTTTGACTGGAATAAGGTGGAATCTCAGAGTCATTTTAAGTTGCATTTCCTTGATGACTAAGGATGTTGAATATTTCTTTAAATGGTTCATGGCCACTAGAGATTCCTCTGTTGAGAATTCTCTGTCTAGATCTGTACTCCATTTTTTAATAGTTTAATTTCATTTCTTTAGTACTTTATATATGTTGAATATCAGCCCTCTGTCCTATGGAGGGTTGGTGAAGATCTTTTAGCATTATATAGGCTGCTGTCTTGTCCTTTGATGGTGTCCTTTGTCTTACAGAAGCTTTTCAGTTTCAAGAGGTTATATTTATTAATTTTTGATCTTAGTGCCTGAGCTGGTTGTGTTTTGTTCAGGAAGTTATCTCCTGTGCTAATGCACTAAACTCTATTCCCCAATTTCTTTACTATTAGGTTCAGTGTATCCGAATTTATCTTTGAACCACTTGGACTTGAATTTTCTGCAGGATGATAGATATGAATCTATTTGTATTCTTCTACATGCAGACATCTATTTAGACCAGCAACCTTTGTTGAAGATGCTTTTTTTTTCTTTATGTAATGTTGGCTTCTTTGTCAAAAATCAAGTGTCAATAGGTGTGTGAGTTTACTTCTGTGACTTCAATTCGATTCCAGTGATCAACCTGTCTGCTTTCATGTCAATACCATGTTTTTTTTTATTACCATTGCTCTGTAGTACAAATTGAAATGAGGAATGGTGATACCTCCAGAAGTTCTTTTATTGTACAGGATTGTTTTAGCTATCCTGGTTCTTTGTTTTTCTATGTGAAATTGAGTATTGTTATTTCAAATTTTGTAAAAAATTTTAATGGGAATTGTATTGAATCTCTAAAATGCTTTTGATAAGTTGGACATTTTTGTTATGTTAATCCTACTGATGCATGAGCATGGGAGATTGTTTCACCTTATGATATCTTCTTTAATTTCTTTCTTCAAAAACATGAAGTTCATGTCATACATGTCTTTCACTTGCTTGTTTATAGTTACACCAAGATATTTTATATTATTTGTGGCTATTTTTTTAATAATTTCATTCTCATCTCACTTATCATTTGTATGTTCAAGGGATATTGATTTTTTTTCATTTAATTTTGTATCCAGCCACTTTGCTGAAGGTGTTTATGAGATGTGGGAGTTCCTAGATAGAATTTTTGCAGTCACTTATATATACTGTCATATCATATGTAAATAATGGTAATTTGACTTCTTCCTTTCCAAATTTTATCTCCTAGGTCTCCTTTAGTTGTCTTATTTTTCTAGATAAAACTTCAAGAATTATATTGAAGAGATATGGAGAGAGTGGATAGCCTTGTCTTTTCCCTGATTTTAGTGGAATTACTTTAAGTTTCTCTCTGTTTAATTTGATGTTGGCTATCGGCTTGCTGTATATTGCCTTTATTTTGTTTTGGTATGTGCCTTTTATCTCTGATCTCTTTAAGACTGTTATCATAAAGTGGTGTTGGATTCTGTTTTTTTTTTTTTTTGGGGGGGAGGCCAAAGTTGAAAACAAGCTTTATTAAGTATTAAATATTGACCAAGAGATAGACTTTGGTGAGGACCACTCCTTGGAACTTCCAGTTGAATGATCCAATACACATTATTCAGGGGATCTTATGGACAGATATCAGAGGCCACTGTACTTTCTCATGAGGCTTTTGTTGTTTTTGAAAGAATTACAGCTCTCAGCATTCCAAGAAGTTACCTTGTCCAGAGCCAGTGGCCCAGCCATTGCATTGCTGTTCTGATATCTTGACCATGAGAAAGTACAGGGCCTGACTTCAAGCTTAGCCTCTCTGATAACATAGAATAGTTTTCTTCTCTCTCCTCCAGAGCCCAGTCCTGGGAAACTGTGCTGAGTAAACAAGAACAGCTTTCTTGCACAGTTAGGTTTGACCTTGGCCTATTTTTCCAGAGATCCTTTCTGCTTCTGATGCATGTATACAGGGGGCTGAACTTCATTAAACGGGACTTGATCAGACTCCTGTCTTGTCCTCATTTCTCAAATCTCTGATCCCTCCCAAGTTCCCACTCTCCCTTCTTGAGACCCCTGTTGTATATCCCGAAGGACGCGACACTTGGCACCCAATGTAGGGCTCAAGAAATGGGAGAAATCTGTGAGGAAAGAAGTGCTGAAAGACTGGCCAGTCAAGAAGTAGAGTAAATGGAGTAGGTGACATTGGAGCCTGCCTCGCCATCAATGGGGAGTAAATAGCACTGAAAGATGGGATCGGAAATAAGTAGTCATGAAGTTAAGCAGTGAAAAGATGTTTTAAAGGTGTAAGGAGTAAAGGTTAAAATTTTGCAACTTCTTGAATTTTTTGAATTTGTTAAAAAACATGTCCTTGTTTCCCTAATGAGGAAGTTACAAATGTAGTGAAATGGAAAAGAGTAGGAGACTGTTTTCAGGATTACTGTAATACCTTTGGTCCTGAGAAGGTACCAGTGACTGCTTTTTCTTACTGGAATCTTATTGATGAGATTCTGAGGAGTAGGGAGCAGCCCCCTATAGCTGCGGGTAGGGAGTGGCCCCTTATAGTTGCAGAGAAGTCACTGCAACTATACTGGTACAGAATCAGGAGCAAAGAAGGGTGGAGGAGATTCTATAGTAGAGGAGTGTGAAAAGCAGCTTTCCACTAAGTGTGGACTTTATTTCTTTGAGTAGTGATGATAAGGACAAAAAGAAAAAAAGAGGAGCCTCCTGTCAGGCCAAAAGCCAAAAACTTCGACAGACTCCATTAAGCCACACAAACCTAATAATTTGGTAGATCTGTTCTCAAAGCATAATCAGGATACATGACTCTATCTGTCTCTCATAAATTTGTGGGAGATAGGGAAGGAATCGGTCAGGGAGTTTAGGTGGGTGGAATTTAGTTGTCTTTTTTAAATCAAGCCAATATGTAGAAAAAGACACAGCTAAATTCCTCCCACCTAAACTGTCTAAAGTCTCAAAAAAGCCGCCACCTTATACAATCATGACTGGGACGGATCCCAGGAAAAGTCTGAGTAAGGAGATTGAAAAGGTAAAATAACAAATTAGGTTAGAAGAATATCAGCAGTTAATAAAATATTTAACAGACTTGAAAAATGGTAATGGGGCTCCCCCTACAGGAGCAGAACAGGAAAAACAGGCTTACAGTGAACTTTCATCTGGCTGCCCCCCACTGTCTTATCTGGTGGGCCTATGGGCGGGACTAGAATCCCAACAATAAATCCTTTGCATGCTTATCCCGTGACTGAGTCTGTAGATGCTCAAGGCCAACCTTGGAGACATTTAAATAAATTAGATTTTAATTCCATCAAAGAGTTGAAAACTTCAACATCCCAATATGGCCCTAATGCCCCCCCCCCCCATACCGTAGCTATTTTAGAAACCATAGCTGATGCCTGGCTCACTCCTGAAGAGTGGAATGGCTTGGTCAGAACAGTACTCTCAGGGGGAGATCATCTATTATGGAAATATGTACAGTACTCTCAGGGGGAGATCACCTATTATGGAAATCTGAATATTTTTAACTCTGCAAGGAAATGGCTAAAAGAAATGACCAAGCAGGTAATGGCTGGGATTTTGATATGTTAACAGGATCTGGCAGATTTGAGAGTTCTGAATTACAAATGCAATGTGATGTTGGCCTCTTTGCCCAGATACATGCATTGGCCTTCAAGCCTGGTGTAAGCTGCCTGCAAAAGGAGACATGGAAGTTTCCCTAACGGCTATAAGGCAAGGCCCAGAGGAATCCTTCTCTGACTTAGTCTCTCCTTTAATGACAGCAGCTGGTAGGATTTTTGGGAGTGCTGAGGCTGGTATTGATTATGATAAACAATTAGCTTTTGAGAACACCAATCTGGCATGTCAGGTAGCCATTCGCCCATATAGAAAGAAGACAGACATTACTGGATACATCCGCCTTTGTGCAGATATAGGGCCTTTCTATTATCAGGGGGGTAGCCATGGCAGCTGTGTTATCAGGACAGACAGTCCTTGACTTTCCTTCAAAGAATAAATGAAGCTGTTTTAAATGTGGAAAGTCTGGACATTTTGCCAAGGACTGTAGACAAACTCAGGAGAAAGGGGGTGGCCTTCAAAGAAAGCCTGAAAACCTAGCTTTCCTTCCCTCAGAGGCCTTGACTGACCATCTGGACAGAGCCATATATAATAAAGGGCTCTCAAAAGGACTTTGTTAACTGGGAGCTTCTGGGAGTTTCCCTGGCCTCCTGAGGACAAGGTTACCAGAGAACTCTCTGAGCTCACCTTAAAAGGCCAAATGTGATTCTGTATGTTACAAGCACCTCCCTAACTGCCCACCCCCTTGCACTCACCTCTGTGCTTGACAGCTGCACAAGAGGGACAGCTATGCCCCATTCCCATTCCCCTTTCACTTCTGGGCTACCTCCTCCACTGATGGGATGATGAGAGGCACAATCTTCCTCTGCCCTATGCTGAAGCAATAAAGTCAGGACAGGAGATCCTGCTGATGAAGGGTTATCAGCCTTCTCAGGCCTATTGGAGACCTTGGTAATATTCAAGGTACAAGTTAAAACAACAAAAACTATTCCTTAATTGATCTGGACATCTTGTACCTACCAGGTATTTTTCCCTAACAGGTTTTCTTCACCGTAATTCAGCGAGAAACAGATTCTCAGAAAAAACTATACCCCATTCTTAAACAGGGGATAGATGAGTTCAAATTACTCTATGGTTAATAAATATTTGTTATAAGATATCATGTTGATACAGCTCATTTAAGAATATTGGGTTATTCCCAATCCTTTTATGCACTGCTATGACAATCTGTTTTAGAATCAAATAATACAGATTGATAGATGGCCAGTCAAACTCATGGTTATGTCAAATACTTCCTAGGTTAAACAGATAATAAATGGTTAAATTAAACAGTTTGCCTGTACTTCCTTACTCAGATAACTTTATATAAATATAAGTTATAAATGTCTTTAGAAACACTTAGTAAACTTGGACTGAGGATTTTTTTTTTGTTTAAATTGTCAATGTTTGAAATCTAAATGGTTGATTTCATTAAATCTCTATATATTGATACAAAATTAAGACATAAGGTATTATACCTATATAATTCTTAAGATATACAGACTGTAAGTTTTAGGGATAAAGAGCTTAAACAAGTTTGAGGGTCTGAGGAAATGATAATAAGGTATATATACACAAGTTATAAAGGAAAGGTTTATAAAAATGTCTAGGAATATAAAAAGATGCTAAAGATTGATGAATGCAAGTTACTAAGGTTAAAAAAGGTTAAAAGATGACAGAAAATGGTTACAGATATGTTATAGATGCAGGTTTACAGGTTTGATAGTCAATAAAACTTATGGATTTGTTAGATATAAATATAAATGTTTTTAAATAATAACCATATGGAACATATGGTTCACAACCTGTCATGTGACTTCATCATTTTACATGACCACATGAGATAAAACAATTATAAAACTTCTTGGTCCTGATAAACTCAGCTTATTGTTATGGCTCCATTTTGGATTGAAAAATCGACAGATCTCATATTTCAGATGGTAATGGATTTTATATGATGATAAAAATTCAAAATTATATATTTACAACATACTGTATGATGATTCAACCCTGGTTTATATGTCTAAGTACTTATGTATTTGCTAGTTATTAAATATGATTTTAACTCAGGACCCAGGGTTAATAATTAAGATACATGCTTAGATAATCTTAAGCCATAATTCCAGAGATGCTATTAAGTTAAAATATTAAAATATATTAATTCTAGAGACATTAAATCATATTATTTACACTGCTGATAAAACCTGGTTTTATCTTTTAAAATTATGGCTAAGCTCTAATTGATACAGTTGGTTACAAGATTGAGCTTTACATGTTTTCACAGCCAAACAGAGAGTAACTAATTAAAAATAAGATCCATCTTAAATAGACGGTTCTCGGACACCTCACAGATCTACAAAACATGGCATTTAAATGTCTAACACAAAAAGATTTTCCTAATAGACCTGTCAGCTCCTGACAGCATTCCTAGTTTCCTACAAAGAAGATAATGGACCAAGTAACACTTCTGAAGCTTTCATTGATTTCTGCAAATCTCTCTATACTGTCCATGTTACAGGCATTCCTTACAACCCTCAGGGACAGGGTATAGTGGAATGTGCTCATTTAATGATAAAAACTACATTTTCAAAAATAAAAAGGGGGGAGTTGGTACCCCACAAAAGGGGCCCACAGGAACCTCCTTTGCCGTACACTTTTTATCTTAAATTTTCTGAATTTGGATGCTCAGGGACGCTCAGCAGCAGATCACTTCTGGCACCCTCAAACTCAAAGACAATATGCCATGGTAAAATGGAAAGATCCTATGGATAATACTTGGCATGGGCTTGACCCTGTACTGATATGGGGATGTGGTTCAGCCTGTGTATATTCTCAAGAACATGAAGCAGCCAGGTCGCTACCTGAAAGACTAGTAAAACAAATAAATCTGCCCAGGGATATAGACATCCCTGAGGATAGCTCTCTTGTTTTCTCTTCCGGATCTGAAGATGTGGCACCTTTGGATAATCTCGACTCTGCTGCTGCACACCACCTCAGGACTTGAAATATCCAGTGGAGGCATACATGCCCCTCACAACTTGACCTGGATGCACAAGGAAACATCATAACCTCAGTTAGTAAGGTCACCACACCTGGAACTTGGTTCCCAGAGATTCAATTTTCTGACAAACATTGGTTTAATTGCATATAGTGGGGAACAGAATGTGCCCAAGGGCAGTTCTATGTCTGTCCTGCGGATGTCGCTCCTAAAAGGGTCTGTGGGGGACCCTCCAGATGCCTACTGTTCAGGATGGCATTGCATCTCTACAGGGAACACTGAATGGCAGCCCTCATAGTCATTAGATCTTATTAGTGTTCAGAATATTGGCCATGGCAGTTATGGCTGCGAGGGTGGATACCCCGTTTTTCCCACGATTAAGGTAACTTTTACTAAATATGCCAAAACCCAAACTTGGTCCACCACAAAGATCTGGGGGGTAAGGCTGTATAATTGAGGCCCCATATGGGACCCTGTCACTACCTTTTCTATAAGACTAGACAGTTGACCCATTTTTCCATAAGCAGGTCTAGGACCTAATCGATTTCTGGTTCCAGCTCTTCCAGTTTGGAACATTATCAACTCAACTATCCATTCATCTGACCCTACATCTCTGCCAACACCATCAGCCACAATTAATGCTTTAATCAGTTTGCTCAATTATAGCTTTCTTGCCTGAAACAGTTCTCATTCTGAGATCACTGAACAATGTTGGCTGTGCCTCTCAGATTTACCACTGTTCTATGAGGGTGCTGCAATAGATGGAAATGTCACAACATTGTCAAACTACAAAAAATGTCGCTGGTCTCAAGGAAATGTTAAAGTGTCACTCTTTGATATCAGAGGATAAGACACCTGTATAGGTCCTATGCCTTCTACCCACTCTCACCTCTGTAACTCTATTATCTCTAAAAATACTAATGATTATATTATACCTCCCCAGGATGCTTGGTGGGCTTGCAACAATGGAATAACTCCTTGTGTTGCTGGTCCCAAAACTAATCAAGATTTTTGTGTTTTAGTAAAACTCTTTCCTAGGATCATTTATCATGGTATGAAACAATTTGAGGAGCTGTGGAATCATATCACTGTCCCTATGGACTTGCTGTCTTGCATCAGGAGAGAGCCCCTATCTGAAATCACTGTTGCAGTGCTGTTGGGGTTGTGGCTGCTAGGATGGGCACTGGTATCTCTTCTCTTATCCATCAGGATAAAAATTATGGACTTCTGAGAGAATCTATAGATCAGGACATAGGTAGACTAGAGTCAGCCATAAGTCATTTGAAAGATTCTTTGAGTTCTTTAGCAGAAGTAGTTTTACAAAACCTCAGAGGCTTGGATTTGATTCTCCTCCAACCGGGGGGGGGGGGAGCTTTGCACTTTGCACTGCCTTAAAAGAGGAGTGCTGCTTTTGTGTTAATCATAGTGCAATAATTGAGAATTCTCTTAGAGAGGTCAGGGAAGGGTTGGATGAGTGCAAGTGACAGCGTGAGCAAGATCAAGGCTGGAGTAGGTCCTGGTTTAACACTTCTCCCTGGCTTACTACCATACTACCCACTGTGCTGGGTCCATTGTTGGGACTAATATTGTTACAGTCCCTTGGCCTGTTGTTATTCAACAAAGTCATGGCCTTTATCAAACAGCAAATAGATAATATCAGAGATGAGCCCATCCAGGTCCATTATCAACACTTGGAAATGCTAGATTCTTAGTGACACATATGAAACTAGAGTCGCTACCCCAGTGAGATGAGCTGGTTAGTCAATGACGGGTAAGAGAGCTGTTCCCATGCTTTTCCTGACTGAACCTAAGACAGGGAGTGACGCTAGATGTCATTTGCCCAGTGACGGGTAACGAGGATGGAACAAGAAGCTCCAACCTGAGACAGGCACAGCTCCCGAGGGGTTCATTTCACTAAACAATATTTAAAAGGAGGACCTGTCCAGAGCCACTGGCCTGGCCATTGCATTGCTGTTCTGATATCTTGACCATGAGAAAGTACAGGGCCTCACTTCTAGCCAGATATCTTAACCATGAGAAAGTACAGGGTCTGACTTCGAGCTTAGCATCTCTGATAACATAGAACAGTTTGCTTCTCTCTCCTCCACTACCCTAGTCCTGGGAAACTATGCTGAGTAGACAAGAACAGATAGTTGCCTTAGTTACCAGCCTTCTTGCATAGCTAGGTTTGGCCTTGGCCTATTTTTCCTCAGAGATCCTTTCTGCTTCTGCTGCATGTATAAGGGGGGTTGAACTTCATTAAATGGGACTTGATCAGACTCCTGTCTTGTCCTCATTTCTCATGTCTCTGATCCCTCCCAAGTTCCCACTCTCCCTTCTCCAGACCCCTGTTGTTTTTCCTGCAGGTCAGGACGTTACCTGATCCTTGAACAGGTGGGGCTTATAGTTAATTTTGGGAATTAAAAATCTCCACACTTAACTCTCTAATACATGTGCACACACCTGTGCCATGCACACACATCTTCACAGTTTCCCAGTTGTTTTGTCCTGTGGATTCTCTGGCTTTAATAGCTGAGAAGATGGAGTCCTTGAAACAAGTGAGCTGAGCTGGGAATCTCTATTGTTCTCTGTGTGAGGTCTGTTCTTTGTTGTGATATTTCAACCAGTACATCTGCCAAGAAACTATCTCAAGAGGTGAAGGTTTTTTTCAGGCTTGAAAGGTAATTAAGCAGACATATTAGTCCCCTTTGTTTCCCAGACAGTTTCACTTCTAATTTCATGTCACATAGACATACTTAATTTTTGTATCATATAAAATATAGAAGCCACAAATCTGAGAAAAGATAAACTATTTGGATTAATTTTCTTAGTAGCTCTGTTTGACTATTTCCCGTTACATTTCTTGTAGCTTTTTTTTATTATCACTTTTAAACTTTAGAGCTGTCCAATGTTGAAGTTCTCTCTCTCTCTCTCTCTCTTTTTATCCTAAACAGTTTATGACAGTTGCTATCAATGGGCCACAACTTCACATTGTGTTTTTTAAATGTTTATTTATTACTTCAAGTTACAGCTCCATCATAGTTCCCTGTTTCCACCCTTCCTGGTTCCTCCCTCCCACCCTCTTCTCCCTCTCCCACCCATCCCACTCTTCCAATGTGGAGTGTCCCTACATATCATCCCCTCTCAGTTCAATAGTCATATGAGGGCTAAGAGCTTCCTCTTGCACTGGTGACCTACATGGTAGCACCCCTAGGGCAAATTTTCCCTTTAATAGGTAACAAAGTCTATGTTCCTGATCCTTTTGGTGTGTTGGTTGTAGGATAGCTATCCTGTACTATATGGCTAAAATCCAATTATAAGTGAGTAGATGTCATGTGCGTCTTTCTGAATCTGGGTTAGCTCACTCAGGATGAGCTTTTCTAGTTCCATCCATTTGGCTGCGAATTGCATGATTTCCTTGTTTCTGATAGCTGAGTAGTATTCCATAGTGTGAATGTACCACATTTTTTTTTTTATCCATTTGTCAGTTGAGGGACATCTGGGTTGTTTCCAGTTTCTAGCAATTACATATAAGACTTCTATGAACATAGATGAGGATATGTCCTTGTGGTTTGGTGAGGAATCATTTGAGTGGATACCCAGGAGAGATATGGCTGGGTCTTGAGGTAGGACTATTCCAAATTTTCTAAGATATCGCCAGACTGATTTCCATAGTGGTTGTACAAGTTTGCACTCCCATCAGCAATGGATTCTGTTAAAGGCATTTTCAATATCAAATGAGATGATCATGTGTTTTTTTTCTTCTAGTGTGTTTATATGGTGGATTACATTGATGGATTTTCATATATTGAACCATCTCTTCATCCCTATGATGAAGCCTACTTGACCATGGTGGATGATGATGTTTTCAATGTATTACTGTGGTTGTTTTGAGAGTAGTTTATTGAGTATTTTTGTATCAATGTTCATAAGGGAGATTTGTCTGAAATTCTCTTTTTTGGTTGAGCCTTTGTATGGTTTAGGTATCAGGGTGACAACCAAATTTGTACAAATCTATGTTTTATATTAATTCAAGGTATGGTTTAATTCAGAATATTCTATCTATAATCTTGACCTCTTCCATACTGTTCTTTCCTTCCATTTAAATGTAATGGATTCTCATTCATAATTTCAGTTTTCTGTTTGAAAAGGTAATCAAAATAATCATGACAATTAGTTTTTAAGCCAAGGGTTCAGTGACCTGGAACTTGCTTATGTAACCTAGTCTGGCCTTTGAATGAAGCTCATGATCTTCATGCTTCAGCCTTTTGAGTTCTAGAGTTGTAGACATGTCCACTATAAGTAGAAATCAGTTATTCTAGAAATAGTTTAATTTAGGCATGGAGTTTCAAAAGCATCACAATAAGACTCTTAAGATGAGTTTAAAAAATAAATATGGCCTAACTTGAAAAGTAGTCCTTTTTCTTTCATGTTTTTATGATTTTATTTTAAGTTAAAGAAATCTTGAATATGTTTCTTGAGAAATATGCCTTAGTCTTTTGTAGTTCTGTATCTTCCAGGGAGTTCAGGACTTATTGAGTACTCTCCCGGGAATCTCAGGCCTTGTCAAGGTACCAAGCTGGAAGTATAGGCTTCTCTGCTGGAAGTTATTGGCTATGTCAGTTTCCAGGCAGAAAAAGAAACACAAGACAGGATCTGTGTCACAGGATATCACAGAGGTGCAGGAGAATGGATTATCTCCACCACCAAGCGTTATAGCCCTTATGATAAGCATACAAGAGAGCAAAACCCTCTCTGCAGCATTAGGTCTTTTAGCTAAGCCTCCAACACTGGACTGGACAGCTTCAGAGGCAGCTAATGGGGTGATTGGCAGCAGTGACCAGCTTCAGGAGCCACACTGTCCACCAAAGGTTCATCAACTCATCTTCAGGGAGGGAAAGGACCTTCCTTCCCAAACCCACAATAAACATGGAGTCTCGGATGATCACGCTGGAGGAATGGAGTAAGAGAAAGGATTTATTTAGTCAACAGGGACATTATAAATCTTAGGCAATGGGAGGGGGGTTGGGGATAAATGTGTTTGATTTGCTGGGGATAGGAGTGTCAGGTATACTTCACTCACATGCAGTAGCATGATCCTATCATAAGAAGGGGAATGCAGTACCTAATTTTCCTATGAGCATTGGGGGTGGGGGAAGAACTCCAGGTATGGTTAAAGGCATCAGCAAAGGTCATTGGCTGAAAGCTAAAGTATGAGCATATCTCATTAGCATGTGGAGGTATTTCCAGTAATCTGAAGTGCTGCTGAATGGGTTTCTTATTGGGAGAGAGAAAGAGTTGGGCCCGTAATTTCCCTGAGCGTTATGCAATTTCCTCAGATAGAGGATGTGGGGTCTTGTAGTCCGGTCCTGGAACCTCCAAGTAGAGAAGGGGAGACCTTGCTGATAAAGGGAAGGGAATCTGTCATTTTGCACTAAGCTCAGGGGCTTTCCAGTAATGCCAGACTTCAACCTTATCAGCAGGATTTCCCAATAGTCTTTGGTACAGTAGACACACATAAAAGGTAAGAAATCTGAATGCATTATAAGTTTATAAATATCAACACTACTATTTGTAAGTAGAATTTACAAAATTAACAAATTAATATTTAAGAATTTTTTTGCTTATTTTGCATTCCAATCACCATCCTTCTCCCTTTCCTCCTCCCAGTCTCACCCTTGCACTCACTTCTCCCATACCCCCCTCCAACTAAGAACAACTCACTCTGCACATCAAATCACATCAGGACTAAGTGTCTCCTCTTCCACTGAGGCAAGATAAGGTAGGTCTGTTAGGAAAATGAGCTCCAGAGAGTACAACATCATCTAAGTCTGAGATAGACCCCCATTCCAATTGTTAGGGGACCCACTTGATGACCAAGTAGCCCATCAGCTTCATATGTGTAATGGGCCTAGGACTAGTCCTTGCAAGTTCTTTGGTTGGTGGTTCAGTCTCTATGAGTTCCCTTGTATCCCAGTTAATTGGTTATGTGGGTCTTCTTGTGGTGTCCTTGATCCCTCCAGCTCACTCAAACCTTCCCCTAACTTTTGCTCAAGACTCTCTGATTTTTGCCTAATGTTTGGCTGTGGGTCTCTGCATCTGTTTCCATTATCTGCTGGATAAGGCTTCTTGGATGGCAGTAATGTTGGGTTCTTCTCCAGATTCCTCTTTCCACCCACTACTTAGAGGGATTCAAGCATCATCCCTTGAGCCCTCCTTGACACTTAGGTCCTTTTGTTCTGTAGATTGTAGCATGGTGATCCTGCACATATTGGGTAATATCTGCTTATGAGTAAGTACAAACCATGTGTGTCTTTCTGGATTTGTGTTACCTCACTTAGGATGATCTTTGCTAGTTCCACCCAATTGCCTGCAAATTTCATGCTATCCTAGTTTTTGATAGCAGAGTAGTATTCCATTGTGTAGATGTACCACAATTTCTTTATCCATTCCTTGGTTGATGGACATTTGGGTTGTTTCCAGTTTCTGGCTATTATGAATAAAACTGTTATGAACATAGTTGAGGAAATGTCCTTCCAATTTGATGACACATATTTTGGATGTGTACTCAGGAGTGATATAGCTGGGTCTTGAGGTACAACTATTCCCAATATAATTAGAAAGGGCCACATTGACTTCCAAAGTGGTTGTACAAGTTGGCACTCTCACCAGCAATGGTGGAGAGTTCTCCTTTCTCCACATCTTTGCTAGCACATGCAGTCACTTGAGTTTTTGATCTTAACCATTCTGATGAGCGTAAAATGGAATCTCAGCGTTGTTTTGATTTGCCTTTCGCCGATGACTAAGGATGTTGAGCATTTCTTTCAGTGCTTCTCAGCCATTAAAGTTTCCTCAGTAGTGAATTCTTGGTTTAGCTCTGTATTCCAGTTTTTAATTGGATTATTTGGTTTGTTGGTGTTTAATTTCTTGAGTTCTTTACAAATTTTGGATATTAGCCCTCTGTCAGATGGGGGTAGGTGAATATCTTTTCCCAATTTGTGGCTGCTGTTTTGTTTTATTGACAGTGTCCTTGGCCTTACAGAAGATTTTAATTTTCATGAGGTTCTTTTATTAATTTTTGATCTTAATGCTTGAGCTATTGGTGTTCAGGGAGTTGTCTCCTGTGCCAGTGAGTTCAAGGCTTTCCTGCACTTTCTCTTCTATTAGATTTAGGGTATCCAGTTTTAAGTTGAGGTCTTTAATCCAGTTTGGACTTGACTTTTGTGAAGGGTGATAAATATGGATCTATTTGCATTCTTCTGCATGTATATGTCCAGCACCATTTGTTGAAGGTACTATCTTTTTCCATTGTATGGTTTTGGCATCTTTGTCAAAAATCAAGTATCTGTAGGTGTTTGGGTTTATTTCTGGGTCTTCAATTTGATTCCATTGGTCAACTTGTCTCTTTTTACGCCAACGCCATGTGGTTTTTATTACTATTGCTTTGTAATATAGATTGAAGTCAGGAATGGTGATACCTCCAGAAGTTCTTTTGCTGTATAAGACTGTTTTATTATCCTAAGTTTTTAATTTTTCCATATAAAGTTTAGAATTGTTCTTTCAAAGACTGTAAAGAATTTTATCAGGATTTTGATGGGAATTGCAAACAATCTGTAGATTGCTTTTAGTAAGAGGGCTGTTTTTACTATGTTAATCCTATCAATCCGTGAGCATGGGAGATCTTTCCATCTTCTGATATCTTCTTCAATTTCTTCAGAGACTGGAAGTTCTTGTTATACACGTCTTTCACATGCTTGGTTACTGTTACACCAAGGTACTTTATATTGTTTGTGGCTATTGTGAAGGGAAATGTTTCTCTAATTTCTTTATCTTCCCATTTATCATTTATATAAAGGAGGGCAACTGATTTTTTAAATTTAATTTTGTATCCAGCCAATTTGCTGAAGGCGTTTGTCAGCTATAGGAGGTCTCCAGTAAAGTTTTGGAGGTCACTTATGTATACTATCATATCATCTGCAAATAGAAATACTTGGACTTCTGTTCCAGTTTGTATTCATTTGATCTCCTTTAGTTGTCTTATTCCTTTATCTAGAACTTCAAGTACTATATTGAAGGGATATGGAGAGAGTGGACAGCCTTGTACTGCCCATGATTGTAGTGGAATTGCTTTAAGTTTCTGCCCATTTAATTTGATGTTGGGTATAGGCTTGCTCTATGTTGCCTTTATTACGTTTAGGTATGGGCCTCTTATACATGTTTTCTCCAAGACTTTTATCATGAAGGGGTGTTGGATTTTGTCAAATGCTTTTTCAGCATCTAGTGAGATTATTATGTGTTTTTTTCTTTCAGTTTGTTTATACGGTGGATAACATTGAAGTTTCATATGTGGTAACATCCCTGCATCCCTGGGATGAAACCTACTTGATCATGGTGGATGATATTTTTGATATGTTCTTGGATTCGGTTTGCCTGTATTTTATTCAATATTTTTGCATCAATGTTTAGAGTAAGATTGGTCGGAAATTCTCTTTCTCAGTTGAGTCTTTGTGTGGTTTAGGCATAAAGTTGATTGTAGCTTCATAGAGTGAGCTTGGCAAAGTTCCTTCTGTTTCTATTTTTGTGGAATAGTTTCAGTCTTTAACACAGCAGCCTTCCTTCATAAGCTTGAGAAAACCAAAGGACATGGCACTGAGGAAGATGAAGTAAGAGAGAAATGGAAGAAACATTGTTTCTGTTTGTTTGTTTGAGTGAGTGAATGATTATAACCTGGAGCATATAATCAATACAAATTTCAGGCAAGTGTTGGGATTCTCTAATCTTCAAAGTTTCAATAGTAGAGCAGAACATTCTTGGATGAATTGCCCTCTGTATGCCGTGTTTCTCTGGAGACTGCCTGGAAACTACTGTGCAAATACTTAACTCTGCCCTGAATCCCAGTGGCCTAAAATGCCCTCTGTGCATGTCAGCCTCAGGGCAGAGTCTGAGTAAGCAAGGGTTTTTCATGACTATGAGCCATCTGCTTGGGCCCAGGAACCTTAGGGAAGCCCAAGTAGTTGGCTGAGAGAGAAATTTGTATGCAAAGACCCTTTCTCCGGGAGACACCATAGATCTGATGGTCTTTTTTTGGTTGGGAGATTTTTGATAATGGCTTCTGTGTCTTTAGAGGTTATGGAATTATTTAATTTCTTTATCTGCTACTGATTTAACTTGGTAGGTGGAATATATCAAGAAAATAATCTATTTCATTTAGATTTTCCAATTTTTAGAGTATATGCTTTTGATGTAAGACCTTATAATTCTTTGGATTTCCTCAGTGTCTCTTGTTATATCCCCTTTTTCATGTATGATTTTGTTAATTTGAATACTGTCTCTTTGCCTTTTAGTTAGTTTGGCCAAGGGTTTACTCTATCTTGTTGATTTTCTGAAAGAAACAGCTCTTTGTTTCATTGATTCTTTTTATTGTTCTCTTTGTTTCTAATATATTGATTTCAGCATGGAGTTTGATTATTTCCTGATGTCTACTCCTCTTGGGTGTGTTTGCTTCTTTTTGTTCTAGAGATTTCAAATATGCTTTTTAGTCGCTAGTATAAGTGGGGATTTTTGAAGGGAGGGGATAGGAGGGATCTAACCTTAGTGTTCCTGAGGTTGAAGGCCTGAGACCTGAGGCATGGCAGGGTGGGGAAAATGGAACCTGATGTTTCTGGTGTATGAGGAGGCCTTGTAACCTCCAGTGGGGTAAGGTTGATACAGTGGTGCTTTGGGCACAGCTCTCAGCTCAGGTTGACTGGGTGTGTCCCAGAGCATGCAGGGAACAGTGGGGGCAGGGAAGAGAAGAAATATAACCTGGATGATCCTGTAGTTGTAGGTCTGGGGACCCCAGGTGGCACAGGTTCAGAAGATGGAGCTTGGAGAGTAATTTAATTTTTTTTGTATTATTGACACTTTACTTCTCAAATCTGCATGTTGTGCATTTTCACTAGGCACCAATATATAACAGGGAAAATCTTCCAGGATAAATGGGTACAGCAGAACAGGCAAAGGATATACCTAATTCACAAATCTAAGAGTATCATAGTCAGTCTTTTTCATATGACTCTGATCCAACTCAGAAAGGGATATGTTTCAAATCCGACCCTTCACCTTCTTTTGCAATTTTCTCCTATTTGTCCTATTTCCTTGTTTTGATGTGCTACTTGGTAGCAACCATACTTATTGAAGATGTATATTTGCAGGGGAATTTGTAGAGAGAGAGCCTGAAAGGTCACAATCAGAGTAACAAAGCCTAGAGGTTACATAGGCTTTCCTCTGTGAAAATTAAGTTGTTCATTTCAAGACAGTAGATGATAACTGGAAGAAAAGTCTAATAGTTTTTCATTAGTTTCATTGTATAGTTCAAGTGTGCTGCATTTTAACCTTTGTAAAGTAAAAGAACAGTAATTATGTTTGTTACAGTACCAACAATACTGAAACTCATATAGCTATTATTATGCTCATTTTATACATGAAAAACTGTAAATAAGAATGGTATGGTAATTCATTCAAATAATTTGAATTCAAATACATTCACTCTAGATGTTTGAGAAATACATGACAAAAAAAGAATGTGTGAATGAATGGGAAAATTTGATTGTTTTTACAATGATTGTTCACTTCTGTGAAAGCGAATTATTTGGCTGCCAAGTGTACTAATTCAGAAGATGGTTTTCTTTTTATACAGTGCTGGAAATTGAACCTAGAGTCTTTCACATGATAGGCAGTCATTTTAGTATTATGCTATATTTGAAACCCCAGTGGTTGATATTAAATGATGATATATTCCACTGTGTATCTTGTTATGTATTCCATCAGGGACTAGCAGCCACCATAAGAACAAAACTAAACATCTCCTCTTGGTGTGAATGCATAGGGCAAAGATGCAATGGGAAAATAAGGAGACATTTGTCTAGTTTATCATTTTTAGAAAGATGACATCATACTAGACCAGTAGGAATGGTGTTGTCAAGATGGCATGCCTGCAAGCAATGCAATCTTTATTGTAGATAGAAGCACCACAGTTGCTGTTCTACCACACTGAGAACCTCATGAAGAAGTAGCAAATGACAATCTCTTTATAATTTAGCTTCTAGATAAACAGTAAACATGACTGAACATGGCTTATGAATATATGAGAATGATACTAGAAATTTCCCATACTTGATATCTGTTTCTAGACAGAAGAATTATGTAGTTTTTGAAATAGTTTATCAATCAATGAGTTCACAGGCTGTCCTGTTCCAAAAACAAGCTAATATAATTTTATATATTAAATAGACATCCTGCCTAATAAACCAACAAAACCACAATCAGAAAACTACTAAGAAGGAATTAGGGACTGAAGACAAAGAGTTCTACTACACTGTAAGGAACAAAAAGCACAAGATAATGTAGGTGAGAGGTGAGATTAAAGGATAAGGGGAGACTTGATAGATGGCTCATAGATATATGATATAACTTTTGTATACTTGAGTACTCATTTAATCAGTTTCAGGAAGATGAATCCAAACTAGTTAATGGAAGCAGTAAATGACAACTCACTTTTATTTGTTGCATTTGATTTTATTAGTGATTTGTCAACCAATAATTAGTTGCCAATAAAGCTTATATAGTTAATGCTTATAAAGCTTAATATGTATGTATGCATGTATGTATATATATATATATATATATATATATATATATGTAGTTGATTGAATTCAAATTCCCGTTTTCTCAAGTAAACTTTTTATGACTTTGTGGCAGAGTACTTAATTAGGCTTACTCTCATTTTACTTATTTGGAAAACAAAATGATCATTTTACTTGGAATACTAATTTGATAATTAAATATTATAAATATATAAAAGTACTTAAATCTTTTCATGCATCCTGGGGTTTTTTACTCAGAGAATTTCAAGCAAATTTCTTAGCATTTTCTTCCTAGTCTTCCAATTTTCTCATTCTACTTTCAGTGTAATCACACTTTATTATTCCTGCTAACACTTTTAAATTTGAGTTGGTAAAATGATCTTTATTAAATTTATAATATATAAATTATCATATTGCTCTATTTTTTTCCAATTTGACATAGTCAGGGACATCTGGGAAAAGGAGACTTCATTTGAGAAAATGTGTCCATTAGAGAAGTCCATAGGCAAGTCTGTGGTGCATTTTCTTGATTAACGACTGATGTGAGAGGGCCCAGCTCATTGTATGCAGTGCCACCCCTAGGGCAGGTAGTCCTAGGTGGTATGAGAAAGTAGTCTAGAAATCTGTGGGGAGCAAGCCAGTTAGCAATATTTTTCCATGGGCTTTGCATCAGTTCCCACTTCCATGTTCTTTCTTGAGTTCTTTGCCTGACTTCCCTTTATAATGGACTACAAATTGTAAGCTGAAATAACCACCCCTTCCTCAAGTTGTTTTTGGTGTTTTGTCAGAGCAATAGAGACTTAACTACAAAAATGTCTTCCTTATGTTGCTTATATTTACTTTTTTCTTTATTATTTATTTATTTAAATCGTATTCATCAATTTATTCATATGAATATGTCAAACATACATATATTAACACTGTTTATATATGTTATATATATATATATTGTCTTTTGAATTGGACACTTTTCTTCACTCTTTCAGTTTCTACCTTTCCTTTTTATAACAGGATTGAAGGACTTGGGTATTACCACCAAATTCTCTGTGTTTGAGGGCTATTCTTGAGCTCATTAATTCCTAGGTATTTTGTGCCTTAGCATATGGATAATAATGGAGTTTCCAATGCAGAAAAAGCTTACAGACAAAAATACTGTTTTAAATATTTAAATATTTGGAAGCCAGATCACTGTGGGGCACACATTGTGTTTGCTATATATATCAGTGGTTCCATGTTTGTTGTTCAATGATCATGTTGAGGTTGTATTGGAAGTGCAAGTAGTAGACCACCTGCCCAGAATACACAAGACTGATCACTTGGAATAAGTTGGCACAGTCATGTTGAACACAGTGCAGATTCAGTCACTTAGTCTACAAGGGGCTTGCCTCAGTTTTTGCCTGTGATTCTGTGGTTTGTGTTCTTGAATCTCCCAAGGTAGGTTATGTCAAAGAATCTGCCTCTGGAAAAGATTGTTAGCACCACTTTTCAATGCTGTTTATGAGTTGAATCAGGAGGCATATCTCTGATTTTGGCTTTAGTGAATAAGCCTGGCACGAGTCCCTAAACATAACTAGGCATTTTCATCTCCCAGGAACCTGTTGTTGACCGACCCCTACATCTACCTTACTTGGAGATCAGAGAGCAGCAGGGTCAAAATTTTATCTACTGATTACTAATATTTTGACTTACAAGATATTTCCTCTTTATTGACCTGAAAGCATGTTAATTATTTCTGTCTCGACTTTTTGCTCCTCATTGGAATATTATTGGATATATGTTTTCTGTCTAATTCTCTAGATTGACTCCTGATATTTGCATCGACCCACTCTCTTTGACTGCAATTTTGAGGGCTCATCATTCATTTAAAAATGATTTCTAACATTTGCTTTCTCTATTTATGTAACCGTGGTGGTCCAGCATCTCAATGCAGGTCCTGAAAGATAACTGAAGTTTATACTACCATATTATGATAAATCAAATATTTTTCACATGTCTGATGTTTCTTATAGTCAAAAAAAATCACTAGATGTTTCCTACTTGCCACTACCCCTTAATTAGACATGTTTTCATATATGTCATAGTTTACTGACTTACTTGCCTATGCCCCTGCTAATTATGGAATTTCGGGGGTAAGGAAATGATATTCAGGGACTTATGAAAACAGTTCTTAACTTTTTATTTTATTTATTTTTTTACTGTGGATTTTATAAGCAAAAAGAGAGTAAAATAAATAAAACCACAAAATGCACAGGACCTATTCTGATTTTCACCACAAGATGGAACCGTTAGAATTTGGATCATAAAGAGAAAAAAACATTGAAACTGAGTGTCCGAGAA
Source organism: Lophiomys imhausi (assembly GCA_907164525.1). Lineage (NCBI taxonomy): Eukaryota > Metazoa > Chordata > Mammalia > Rodentia > Muridae > Lophiomys > Lophiomys imhausi. The sequence continues at coordinate 225,306 of CAJQZJ010037416.1, read as the reverse complement.
CTGTATGGTTTTAAAATTTGCTCAATTAAAGATATCTTGAATAAGAATTTGCTGCTAATTATGTGAGGCAGAAAAAAGATTTATATTTTACACATTAAAGTTTCAAGTTCTCTGTGTTTCCAGGGAAACATCTTTTAAGAAGGTAAGCATTTGGTATGGTCCTAAAAAAGGAAAACATTTCTGTAAATGGTACCTTATGCTTTATTTTCGTTATCTGGAAATCTAAAAGAATAAAGCCTATCATTTATTCTTTTAGCATAAGAAAACACAGGAAAGTTAAAAGTCTGCTTCTTATAAAAGCCTTGATAAAAGCATTATTATATTAAATGATCAAATACGATTATAGGAGTTAATATATTTTCATTTCATGTGTGATATTAGACGAATATTAGTTATCTACTAATTTCAATGTATTGTTTAAAATGGCACAAGTAGGGGCTTGAAGAAAAGGGCTCAGTCATTAAGAGTGCATATTGCTCTTGCAGAGGACCCAGGTTCAGTTCTCAGCATCTACATGGTGGCTCACAAGTATCTATACCCCAGGTCCAGGCGATCTGACACAATCTTTTGGCCTCCCTGGTTTCCTGAATGTATGCGGTGGAAATATCATACAAATGGACACATACAACATAAATAAAATAAGCAAGAAATAATATGTTTTTAAAAGGCACAAATAAATAACTTTCTACCGTGAACTTCAATTTTCATTGACAATATTCATTCTTTGATAATATCTTCCACTTCTGTTTTTTATTAGCATATTTTTGTTTTTAAAATTTAAATTAAAATTATCCTGAATTTCTATATAAAAACACAAGTATTTCATATGTTACCTTGGCAAATATGTATACGGTATATTGTTCAAATTAGAACCAATTTATCATCTCAAATATTTATCTTTTCTGTGGTGAAAACATATAGAAAACTTTCTTCTTACATTTAGAAATATTCAAAGTATTACAATTTATAGTCAATCTATTATGTAATAGTAGACAAAAGTTCTTATTAGTATGCAACAATAACGAAGCACTCATAATCAACTTTTCTCCAGTGCTCCATCCAGTCTAGGGTCATCAGTATTCTACTTTCAACTTGTATAAGAGGAACATTTTTAGATCCCAAATTTTAATGAAATCATGTAGAACTTGTTCATTTCACTGAACATAACTATCCTCAGCTCAATTCATGAGATAATGTCCTCCTTCTTATGGGTGAATATAGTTACAATGTGTATCAGTATTGCTTTTTTTTTCTTTTGGCTATATATACCCCATAGTGAGATTAGTAGGTCGTATACTAGTACTATATTCAGCTTTAAAAAAACAAATTTTAAAAATTAGTTATTTATTTTTTTATTTACTTACTTACATTCTAACTGCAGTTTTCCCTCCTTCATCACCTCCAAGTCCTTCCCTCCCACCTCCAAGCAGCAAACCTGCATGGGACTGACCTAGGCTCTCTGCACCTAAGTTACAGTTGTGTGGTTTGGTCTTCTTATGGGACTTCTAACATTGGAAACAATGGCTGTCTCTGGCTCTATTGCTTGCCTCTGGGGCCATTTTCTTCTGCTGGGTTGCCTCCTGTAGTATTATTAATAGTCTCCTAGGTGTTGCCTAGTCTTACTGCAACTTGATAAAAATGTTTTTAAAGGAATTCCCATACTATTTTCCAGGTTTTCTATACTATAGTGCATTCCTGTTATTAATGTGCCACTATTTCCTTTCTCTGTACTCTTGCTAGAACTTGATATCTTCAGTTTATTTAGTAATGGTCACTTTACTGGGTTGAGATTATAGCACACTGTGATTTTGGTTTACAATCCTCCTGATGACAGAGAAGGTTGAGCATTTTCAAATACATCTTGACCACTTGTTTTTCCCCATTAAATAAATGTGTATTTATGATTATTACTTGTGGTTTGAAAGAAAAATGTCCCCTCATAGGATCATTTATTCGAACACTTGGTGGTGCTATTTTGGGAAGGTTATAGAACCTTAAGGAGGTGGATCATTGTTGGAGAAATTATAAGATTAACAGTGGGGGAACTGTGGGAGTTTATAGCCTCATCCCATTTCCAGGACACTCTTTCTACTTTGTGTTTGCAATTGAAGTAGCACCTTTTCACCTTCCTGGATCTACTGCCAGGTCTGCCACTGTTTCTTGCTGTTTTGCCTCATTGCCTTGGTGGACTCCTTCTTCCTCTGGAACTGTAAGCTAAAGTAAACTTTGTATTCCATAAGTTTAATTTTAAGTAGTATTTTTTTCACAGCAACAAAAAGGTAACTAATATATTACCCATTAGGAAGATAAGAACTTTTCCTATATAGATTTAATAGTTACTTTATATGTTCCGGATATTTCTTTCTTGTCAGACATATAGTTTGCAAGTATCTTCTTCAATTCTTTTAGTATCTCTCTTCTCTGTTAATTGTTTCCTGTGCTGTGTATAAAAACTTTTTATTTTCATACAATCTCTTTTATCTAGTTCTCCATTTGTTTCTTTTAACTTTGACATGTTGTTCGAAGTCACTTGCTATCTCATATCTTGAAACATTTCCCTATGAATTCTTCCAGTCATTTCATACCTCAATATCTTAAACTTAAATGCTTAATTCATTTGCATTTTTAATAACAAAAGAGGTCTGCTATTGTTCTTCTTTATGTATAGTTTACAATCATCATATACCATAGATTGGAAAGACTTTCATTCCTCCAGTTCATGTTCTTCATGGTTTAAAAAATCTTTTTTTTTTTTTTTGTAGATTCATGGATTTAATTCTAAGCTCTTTATTTTGTTCTGCTGCTCCATTTCTTCTGTTAACATCATACTGTTTTGATTATATCAGATTTGTAATGTACTTTGACATATAGTACTCTATTGCCTTTTGTTTTGTTCTGTTTTAATGAAGATAACTTTGGCTAATTCATGATTGTCTTGTTTTTCTGCACAAGTTTTGAAATGTATTATTTGAATATAGTGTAGAGTGCCATTGATATTTAGACAGGAATGGCATTTCATGCTTAGTTCATGCTGGTAAGTATGGGCATTTTAACAATACTGATTTACAACACATGAACTTGGTATGTCTTTACATGATTTTGTTTTTGTTTTGTTTTATTTTTATTTTTTGCTTTATCTCCACTGAGTAGCTTCTTTGGTAGAATTTATTCCTAGGTACCTTAGTCAATGTAATTAATATAAATGGAACTGATTTCTTCATTCACATTTCAGAATATTTGCTCCTTATCTGTAGAAAACAATAGTTATTTTTGTATTGAATTTATTTCCTGAAATTGTTTGTCATTTATGAATATAATTGGATTTTACATAGATCTTTTTTCCTTTATTTTTTATTTCTTCAAGTTATATCTCAATCGCAGTCCCCTCCCTATTCCCCCCTCCAGTCCCACCCTCCCACCCTCATCCCCCATCCTCTTCCCTTTTTTTTTCTTTTAAGTTTAAGGTATATCTTATTTCCCCCTACAGTTTCCCCTTTCAGTCCAACAAATGGCTCTTTCTCTAATAATAATAAATACAATACAAAACAACAGAGGTTATTAGGCCACAGTTATGAGGGTTATATGGCTTAGCGTACATTCCCAATGTCCAGTCCATATGTATTTGGTACATGACTTTAGCTTTCTACTATCTAACCATCTCCATGAGTTTAAAGTTCTATATCTGACTCAACATTCATACTAACTTGCAACACAATTTTAAAAGTATCTTCTTAGATCTATAACACTCTCTTGACTCCTAAGCAACTCAAAATTTAATTATGAGACTCTAGATATTTGTTCTTCAACCACCTCAGAGACCTGAGAGGGATAAATATATCTGATTTTATAGGAAGTACAGGACCTGCAGCTTCCAAAACTAAGAAATGACATACCAGTGGCTGCCTGGACAGTTCCCATTTTCTCTCCATATATTACCGCATCGATCTTCAGTCATTTGGCCCCGTTTCTCTGACAGACATTGATTGTAGAGCAGGGGTTATGAAGGACTTACCTACGGTGTCTTGGCAGAGCTAGGCTGTCAACTTACCTGCTTCCAGGTTTTGTCCTTTTTGGACAGCATGCTGTCTACAGTTGGAGCAAGGGGCTTTTCCTACCAAGAGATAGGCTTGCGACTAATTCAATCATCTGCCACTGGAAATTCTTCGATGCTTATCTTCTACTTGGAGGAGAATACGGGGTGCTGTCAGGAGTTGATATGTCTTGATGTAAAAAAATCTAAAGTTACGAAAACATCTTTGAATGCAATATTCTGCAGATCTCTTGAGGTTTTTGAAGAGGCCCCATCTATCTCTTATATTAGGGTAAGCAGATATTGCTTGTCTCTCAGCAGCTTTATTTCTGATTAGCTTAGAAAATAACTATAATAGGCTGTCATAGTACCTAACAGAATGACCGGCTTGCATAACCATTAGTTTGCATTTCTTAATTATCCTAAACAGTTTATGACAATTAGTGGTAAAAGGCCGAAACATCACATTTCATTTTTTTCTTTACCTTCTAACCCTTCCATCCCATTTCTCTGGAGTGGGGTGTCCTTATATAACAGTCCCTCATCTCAGTTGAGAGGTCGTATGAGGGCCAAGAGCCTCCTCATTCATTGGGGGTCTAAGAAGCAGTACCATCAGTGAAAATTGTCTCATTGACCAGGAGAGAGAACTACTAAACAAACAAATCAATAAGCAGACAAATAGATAAAATAGAAAAAAATATAAAAAATAAATAAAAAATAAAAATTAAAAATAAAAAGTCTATGTCCAAGTTGCCTTTGGTGTGTTAGTTGTAGTATCGATACCTTCTACTATATAGCTAAAATTTTACTATAAGTGAATAGATGCCATATGCGTCTTTCTGAGTCTGGGTTAGCTCACTCAGGATGAGCTTTTCTAGTTCCATCCATTTGGCTGCAAATTGCATAATTTCATTGTTCCTGATAGCTCAATAGTATTCCATTGAGGGACATCTGGGTTGTTTCCAGTTTCTAGCTATTACAAATAAGGCTGCCATAAACATAGATGAGGAAACTTCCTTATGATTCCTTAAAGAGGCATTTAGGTGTATACCCAGAAGTGGTATGGCTGGGTCCTGAGGCAAAGCTATTCCAAGTTTTCTAAGATATCGCCAGACTGAATTCCATAGTGGTTGCACAAGCCTGCACTCCCACCAGCAATGGAGGAGGGTTCCCCTTTCTCCACACTCTCGCCAGCATGTGCTGTCATTTGCGCTTTTGATCTTAGCCATTCTGACAGGTGTGAGATGGAATCTCAGAGTCGTCTTGAGTTGCATTTCTCTGATGATTAAGGATGTTGAGCATTTCTTCAAGTGTCTCTCAGCCATTAGGGATTCCTCCTTTGTGAATTCTCTATTTAGCTCTGTCCCCCATTTTTTGATTGGATTATTTGGTTTCTTGGCATTTAATTTCTTGAGTTCTTTGTAGATTTTGGATATTAGCCCTCTGTCAGATGTGGGGTTGGTGAAGATTTTCTCCCAGTCTGTAGTCTGCCGTTTTGTTCGAATGACAGTATCTTTTGCCTTACAGAAGCTTTTCAGTTTCATGAGGTCCCATTTATTGGTTGTTGATCTGAGGTCCTGAGCTGTTGGTGTTCTGTTCAGGAAGTTGTCACCTGTGCCAATTAGTTCGAGGGTTTCTCCCACTTTTTCTTCTAGTAGATTTAGTGTGACCGGCCTTATGTTAAGGTCTTTGATCCACTTGGACTTATGTTTTATACAAGGTGATAAGTATGGGTCTAATTTCATTCTTTTACAAGTGGACATCCAGTTGGACCAGCACCATTTGTTGAAGGTGCTGTCCTTCCATTGTGCTGTTTTGGCTTCTTTGTCAAAAATTAGGTGGCCATAAGTGTGTGGGTCTATGTCTGGATCTTCAATTTGATTCCATTGTTCTACTGGTCTGTTTCTATACCAATACCATGCTGTTTTTACAACTATTGCTCTGTAGTACAGCTTGAAATCTGGGATGGTAGTACCTCCAGATGTTTTTCGATTGTACAGGATTGATTTAGCTATTCTGGGCTTTTTGTTGTTCCATGTGAAATTGAGAATAGCTCTTTCCAAGTCTATAAAAAATTGTGTTGGTATTTTGATAGGAATTGCATTGAATCTATATATTGCTTTTGGTAGGATGGCCATTTTTATTATGTTGATCCTACCTATCCATGAACATGGGAGATCTTTCCATCTTCTAAAGGCCTCTTCCATTTCTTTCTTCAAGGGCTTGAATTTCTTGATGTACAGGTCCTTTACTTGCTTGGTTAGAGTTACCCCTACGTATTTTATGTTGTTTGTGGCTATTGTGAAGGGGGTTGTTTCCCTTATTTCTTTCTCAGCCCATTTGTTTGTTGTATAAAGGAGGGCTTCTGATTTTTTTGAATTAATTTTGTATCCAGCCACTTTGCTGAAGGTGTTTATCAACTGTAAGTGTTCTCTGGTGGAATTTTTGGGGTCGCTTATGTATACTATCATATCATCTGCAAATAGGGATAATTTGACTTCTTCGTTTCTGATGTTTATCCCCTTGATGTCCTTTAGTTGTCTTATTGCTCTAGCAAGAACTTCAGGTACTATATTGAAGAGATATGGTGAAAGTGGACATGCTTGTCTTGTCCCTGAGTTTAGAGGAAATGCTTCAAATTTCTCTCCATTTAATTTGATGTTGGCCACTGGCCTTTTGTATATTGCCTTTATTATTTCTAGGTACAGTCCTTGTATGTCCGTTCTCTCCAGAACTTTAAGCATGAAGGAGTGTTGGATTTTTGTCAAATGCTTTTTCTGCATCTAGCGAGATTATCATGTGTTTTTTTTCTTTCATCTTGTTTATATGGTGAATGACGTTGATAGACTTTCGCATGTTGAACCATCCCTGCATTCCTGGGATGAAACCTTCTTGATCATGGTGTATGATACTTTTGATGTGTTCTTGAATTCGGTTTGCTAGTATTTTATTAAGTATTTCTGCATCTATGTTCATGAGAGAGATTGGTCTGAAGTTCTCTTTGTTGGGTGTTTGTGTGGTTTAGGAATCAGGGTGACTGTGGACTCATAGAATGAGTTTGGCAATGTTCTTTCAGATTTATTTTGTGAAAGAGTTTGAAAAGTATTGGTGTTAGCTCCTCTTTGAAGGTCCGGTAGAATTCTGTGCTAAAGCCATCTGGCCCTGGACTTTTTTTGGTTGTGAGATTTTTAATGACTGTTTCTATTTCCTTAGGGGTTATAGGGCTGTTGAATCTGTTTGTCTGATCTTGATTTAGCTTCGGTAGGTGGAATCTATCAAGAAAATTATCCATTTCACTTAAGTTTTCAAATTTGGTGGAGTATAGATTTTTAAAGCAGGATCCAAATATTCTCTGGATTTCCTCAGTGTTTGTTGTTATTTCTCCCTTTTCATTTCTGATTTTGTTGATTTGTGTTTTCTCCCTCTGTCTTTTAGTTAATTTGGCTAAGGGTCTGTCTATTTTGTTGATTTTCTCGAAGAACCAACTCTTGGTTTCATTGATTCTTTGTATAGTTCTTTTTGTTTCTAAGTTGTTGATTTCAGCCCTAAGTTTGATGATCTCCTGCCTTCTGCTCCTCTTGGGAGTGTTTGCTTCTTTTTTTTCCAATTCACCCAGTTTAGCTGTTTATTCGCTAATATGAGCTGTCACAATTTTCTTTTTGAAGGCACTGAGTGCTATGAACTTTCCTCGTAGCACAGCTTTCATTGTGTCCCATAGGTTTGGATATGTTGTGTCTTCATTTTCGTTGGATTTTAAGAAGTCTTTGATTTCCTTCTTTATTTGTTCCCTGACCCAGTGGTCCTCTCGTAAAGAGTTGTTCAATTTCCATGTGAGTGTAGACTTTCTGTTGATTCTTTTGCTATTGAAGTCCAGCTTTATTCCATGGTGGTCTGATAAGATACAAAGGGTTATTTCAATTTTCTTGTATCTGTTGAGGCTATCTTTGTGTCCAACTATATGGTTGATTTTGGAGAAGGTTCCGTGAGGTGCTGAGAAGAAGGTGTATTCTTTTGTGTTTGGGTGAAACGTTCTGTAGATATATGTTAGGTCCATTTGGTTCATGATCTCTGTTAGACTCATTATTTCTCTGTTTGGCTTCTGTCTTGATGATCTGTCCATAGTTGTGAGTGGGGTGTTGCAGTCTCCCACTATTAAAGTGTTTGGATCGATGTGCGATTTAAGTTTTAGAAGCGTTTCTTTTATAAATGTAGGTGCCTTTGTATTTTACATAGATCATTATAAATTTCTCTGTATATGATCGTAAACCTACACACAGATGGATACCTAGTTATTCAGCACTATTTTTTGAAAAGGCCATCTTTTCTCAGTGTGTATTTTTGACACTTTTGTAAAAAATTTGGTATCTATAGATATGTAAGTTTATTTCTGTGTTTTATATTATAACATGGCATGACAATATCATACTGCCTTCATAGTTATAACTCTGTAGTGTAGTTTAAGGTCAGATAATGTTATGCCTTTAGCTATTTTATTTCTGCTTAGAATTTGTTTGGCTATCTGAAGACTTTTGTGTTCCATACAAATTTTAATGTTATTGTTTCTTGTTCAGTAAAGAATGTCATTGGACCATTGATGGCTACTGGGAGGAAGATAGTCAGTTTTCATGTAGGATGTCGTCCTTTATAAGTGCCAAGAAAGGGAAGCTTTGAGTGAATGTGAAGAGAGGATGAAGCCTAATGGAAAAATTTATGAAATGATCTGGCACCTAAGGCTCAGGGAACATTGTAGAAGATGGGGTAGAAAGATTGTTAAGATCCAGAGGATCATGGAGTTTGCCAACTGTGTTTCCTAGTAATGTCAGAAGCTAGTCTCAACAACATGGCTGCCCAAATGTGAGCTGAACAAGGATGACCCCAATGGACATGCCAATGTAGACTAGAAAAAGTCCATGATATTTTAACCCTACACTGAGGTAACTGAGGAAAACTGAGAGCAGGAGAGGTAGTTTCCTTCAGGGAAGAGTACACTAACTGTTTTTCCAGTGACAAATGGTCAGCCTTGAAAACACACATACAAGTACCATTATATAGACTGAGCAGTTTAAATTTAGGAATATATATGTACACACACACACACACACACACACACACACACACACACACACACAGGCAATAACCATCAATGAAAAACCAGGCCACAAATTTGAAGAACAAGGAGGGGTCCCTATTTGTAAAGATTTGGATGGAGGAAAGGGAAGAGAGATATGATGTAGTTAATTTATAATCTCAAAAGAGTTTACAAAAAGATACATATGTGGAGAGAGAGAAAGAATTCCTGAGTGACTATGCATTACCACTCAGGGTATGAAGATGCTAGCAACAAATTACACTATTCTTTGCAACCTTATCAATAAATTAGTATAGCAAAATTAAGGGTATGGAGAGAATTGCACAACAAAATGGAAAAACCTTTGTCACTAACTGATATTAGCCCAAAAGAATGTAGCCAGACTTTGTGACTCATCTCCTTCCCACCCTCAGCTGTGGGTTCTGCTGCACTGTCTTTGGCTCAGGGGAAGAATTTTGGGTGGAGACTCCTTGGAAGGATCTCTCTGGCGGTGCTACTTGGCAGATTGTACGTTGGGAGCAGGACTCCTGCTCTTCTTCTTGGTGGGTTAGGTATTGTGAATGGTATATTTTTTCTTATTTCTTTATAAGCAAGTTCACTGTTGGGATTAGCTAAGAGCTACTGATTTCTGTATGTTCATTTTGTATTGTCCTTTACCGAAAGTATTTATCAGATCTAGGAGATGTTTGGTCCCCTTTATGGAATCTTAAAGTACAAAGTCATTTCATTTGGAGGTGTAGAAAGATGGGCCAGCAGTTAAGAGAACTGGCTTTCATTTCAGAGGACCTTGGTTCAGTCCACAGAACTCACATGCCATCACATCTCCAGTTTCAGGGTAATTAATACCTTCTTCTGGTGTCCATGATCCAGGTATGCACGTGGTACACACACACATACAGACACACTTACATGTCTGGCAAAACACCCGAACACATGAAATAAAATTTAAAAAAAATGTTTGTCATCTGCAAATAGGGATAGTTTAGCTTCATTTCAGTTTTTATTACCTTTTAAAAGTTTCCTTTTGTCTTTTTGCTCCAGGTAAGATTTTAAGCACTACAGTTAATAAGAATTGAAAGAGTGAACACTCAAGTACCATCTCTATCCTCTCCTTATTCCCGAGAGTTGGACATATTATAGTCTGTCAAATCTTTCTCTGATTTGTCACTTTGTATCTCAATTAGATGCCCTTTCAAACATGGGTGCTTCCTTCTACAAACTAACTTTACCTTCATTGTTTGAGAGGGAAGGTGTGTACTATAAGGTGTGTCTATTCCAGCCAGAGGGATTAAAAGTATGTCACTTCAGCTGGATCATACAGACCTAGAAGGTCTTTGGATGTGATCAGAGAAATCATGCTCCTGGATTAAAATTCCTCTACAGCCTATCCCCAAACTTCATGCTGTTTTCCTCTCTTAAGCCAAAACAAACAAAACTAAAACAACAACAAAAAGAAAACCCAAACACACACACACACTATGATGTGTTTTAGGTAAATATAAAATTATAAAATTCCTTGATATTTGATACACGAACTTGGTGTTATTTGTCCCTCCTTCCTTTTTCTATGTCTATTTTGACCTCCCTTTCCACTCCCTAGTGTAGTCTTCTCTTCAAACTTTCATTTCTTGGTTGATACCACCCATATCCTGCTAGTCCTTCCTCAAGCATGGTATTTTTATAACTTCTCTGGTTTTCATACTTAATCCATATTGTAGATTTACATCTGAAGTTTTGGATCTAGGAACTGTAGATAAGAGAGAACAGGTGGCACTTTTATTTCTGAGTCTATGTATTACCTCACTCAATATAATCTTTTCTAAAGCTATTTACATGTATATTTCATGATTTTATTTTTATTTACAGCTGAGTAGTATTCCATTGTGTATATGGAATATTGTGTATTCATTATCTAATCATCTGCTGAAAAACATTTAAGTTGTGAATATGCCTGTCTATTCTGAATAGGGCAGTAGTGAACATTGCTGAACAAGCATCTATGGAGTAGGATATAAGTTCCTTTGTGGATATGCCAAGGATTGGTAGAACTGAGCTTATGGTAGATTTAATTTTGTTTTTTGAGGATTTTCCATACTGATTTTCACAGTGGTCTCATCAATTTGCATTCCCACCAACAGTGAGAGAGGGTTCTTCTTTTCATATAACCATGTCAGCATTTCTCAGTTTTTTTTTAAATCTTAGCCATTCTAACTACAGTTATCACTTTTTTTTCATTCAACTCTAAGAAATACTAAATTTCTTTTTAAATTTCATCTTGACTTATTTTTCATTTAGTAGTGAGTTGTTCATTTTTCATGAGTTTATAAGTTTTTTGTTGTTTCTGTTGTTTTGATATCCAGCTTTAATCCATGGTGGTCAGATAGGATGATGGGTGTCATTCCAGTTTTCTAGTATCTGTTGACACCTGCTTTGTGCTCTAGTATTTAGTTAACTTCAAAGTTTCATGAAATGCTGAGCAGCATGTATATTCTTTTGTTTTTAGGTGAAATATTCTGTAATATATGTTAGGCTTATTTGGCTTAGGGCATCATTTAGTTTTTGTCTGGATCACCTGCCTATTGAAGAGAGTGAGATATTGAAGTTACCCACTATCACTGTATGAGGGTCAATATGTGATTTTAGCTATAGTAGTGTAACCTTTATGAACTTGGGTGCTCTTGTTCTTGGTGTATAGATGTTTAGAATAGGAGTGCCTTTTGGTGGATTTTTCCATTGATGAGTATGTAATTTTTGTTCCTATCTCTTCTGGTTAGTTTTGGCTTGAAGTTTGTTTTGTCAGATATTAAAATGACTACATGGCTTGCTTCTTGGGTCTGTTTTCTTGGAATATCTTTTTCCAACCTTTTACTCTGAGGTAATAGCTATCCTTAAGGTATGTTTCTTGGATATAGCATAAAATCCCGTTTTCAAATCTAATCTCGTTTTGTATGTCTTTTTTTTTTATTGGAGGATTGAAACCATTGATGTTGAGAGTTATCAATGAAGAGTGCTTTTTGATTTCTTTCTTTTTTAACTTGGGGAGGAAAGGGTTTATTTCAGCTAAGTATATAGTCCTGTATGCAGGGCAGTCAGGACAGGAATTCAAGCAGGAACCTGAAGTCCATGAAAAAATGCTGCTTACTGTGTTTGCTCTCTATGTCTTACTCAGTTTATACTAATCAGGAACAGCTGCCCAGGAGTGGTACTGTCCACATTGAACTGGCCTCTCATCAACCATTAATTAAGAAAATGCCCCCATAGACTGCCCTACAGGTCAGTCTGATGGAGCCATTTTCTCAACTGAAGTTTTCTCTTCCTAAATTGCCCTAGTTTGCTTCAAGTTGAGAAAAAAAAACCGAATCAGTGTAGCATAAAATTATACTACAGTAAATAATTAAATTAATAGTTTAAGTGTAGTACAAATTAAATATGAATCAGAACTTGTATACTAGTGAGAAGGGTATACTTTTTTTTTCTTCAAGTAACATCTCAATCACAATATCACAATCTCCTCCCTACACATTTCCCCCCTCTTTTTATTTGGTGGTTATAAGATTACTTGTTTCTTGTGTGTGTGGTTAACCTCTTTGGGCTGGAGTTTTCCTTCTAGCACCTTGCATAGTAGGGCTGAATTTGTAGATAAACACTGTTTAAATGTGTATCATGGTATGTCTTTTTTCATCTATAGTGATTGAAAATTTTGCTTAATATAGTAGTTTGGGGTGGCATCTGGGATTTCACAGTTACAGAGTATCTGTTTAGGTCTGCTTGTTTTTAGGGTCTTTATTGAAATGTCATGTATTATTCTAATAGGTCTGATTTTGCATGTTACTTGCTTATTTTTCCTTGTGGGTTTTAATGTTCTTTCTTTATTCTGTATGTTTAGTGTTTTGATTATTACATGCTAAGGGGAATTTCTTTTCTGGTCCAATCTATTTGGTATTATGTATGTTTCTTGGACCTTGATATGTATCTCCTCTTCTTAGTTAGGGAATTTGTCTCCTATGATTTTGTTGAAAACATTTTCAGTGTTTCTCCCTGGGTTTCTTTTTCTTTCTCTATTCCTATTATCCATATATTTGGTCTTTTCATAATGTCTCAGATTTCTGGGATGTTCTATGCCTGTAATCTTTCTAGATTCAACACTTTGTTTGACCAAAGTATCCATTTCTTCTATTGTATCTTTAGTGCCTGGGAGTGTTTCTTCTATCTCTCGTATTCTTTCAAGAGGCTTTTCTCTGAGGTTCTTGTTTAAGTTTTTAAATTTTTTATTTCCAATTTATACTCAGTTTTCATGTTTTATTTGGTGATTATATTTTCACTTTTATGTCTTGAAATGCTTTCTTAATTTCATTCAACTCTTTGTGTTCTCATAGATTACATTAACAGATTTATGTATTTATTCATACCATCCTTAAGGTTTTTAAACATATGCTTAATAGCTGTTTTGAAGTTCTTCTGTTATGTTTCAGCTATACTGGATCTCTCAAGGCCTATTGTGGTACGGTTGCTGGACTCTTGTGGAGACATATTCTGGTTGTTGTTAATTGTGTTTTTATGCTGATGTCTAGGCATCTGGGTTTGAGATTACTATAACTCTACATGCTGATATCTTGTCTTTGTTCAATGGGTATTCCATTCCTAGATTTCTGTTGCCCCCTCTGGGTCTTTGAGAGTGTGGTGGCCCTGGATTGCCTAGTAGGAAATGTATCTGAGATCATGGCAGATGTGACCACTTGGAATCCCAGGTAGAATGATGTTTCTAGGTATGGGAGCTGACACTAAAGAATTTTGATAGCTTAGAAAGGGTCTACAGGACAGAGGCATGCTGGTATATTACTAGGATCTGAATAGGCCTGGGAATGTGGGTAGAGAGGAACAAGAGTTGACAGCAGATGGTCTGCTACAAAGCTAGAGATAGAAATGGGGGATTGGAAGTGGAGTATACGAGGGAGAGTGAAGACTCTATACCTGGTTTCTTGGTTAGCATGTCTGGTGGGTTTCCAGGGAGTGCCTGTGATATTTAGTGGCTGAGATGCATATATGCTTAGAATTACAGTTTTTTTTAATTGCATGATCCGTTTCTTAATATGAAGTGTTCTTCTTTGTCTCTTCTGATTAGTTTTAGTTTTAAATCTATTTTGGCATTTATTAGTCTTACAACACCTTTCTGATCCCCTATCCTATGTTCTTAGAATAGCTTTTCCCATTCTTTCACTTTAAGTTGGTGCCTATCTTTAAAGTTGAGTTTGTTGTAGACACTTGATAGATGGATTTTGTTTCTTTCTTTTGTTTGTTTTGGTTTTTCGAGACAGGGTTTCTCTATGTAACAGCCCTGGCTGTCCTGGACTAACTTTGTAGACCAGGCTGGCCTTGAACTCACAGAGATCCACCTGCCTCTGTCTCCCCAGTGCTGGGATTAAAGGCGTGCGCCACCATGCCTGGCCAGATTTTGTTTCTTAACCCATTCATCTAGGCTATATCTTTTGATTAGATAAATGAGACCATGACATTTAGAGTTAATATTAAAAGTCATATATAAATTGTAGTCAATTTTTGCTGGTTGTATTTTTAGTTGTGCCATTCGTTTCATTAAAATATACTTTGTTTTCTTTTCAGAGTCCCTTGACTATTCATGTTCTCCAGTTTGAAGTACTTTTTTGTTCTTATTTTGTAGGTTTTTGAGTCATAAAAGTTTTTTCTTTCTTTTTAAACTATGGTAGATAGTTTTTGTGGGTACAGTCATGCAGGTTGGCAGCTGGGGTCTTTTAGAAACTGGAGAATATTACTCTAGTCTCCTCTGGCTTCCAGAGTTTACAATGAAAAATAACCTCTTATGATAGATTTTCCTTTATATGTTTCTCATGGTTTTTCTCTTACCCTGTTTATTTAGTTTTAACAATGATGTCTGTGGAGTACTTCTTTTCTGGTCTTGTCTAGTTGTGGTTCTGTAAGTTTCTTGTATCTGTATGACATGTCTTTTTTTTGGGGGGGGTTTCTTCTATGATCTTGTTAAAGATCTGGTATATGCCATTTCTCTGGGTTTTCTTCTATTTGATCTATGCCTACAATTTGGACATCTAGTCTTTCCATGTGAATTACCTTTCCTGTACATTCTTTTCTTTACTTGTACTGTTCCTATACATTTCTGTACAGGAACAAACTAAGTTTAAAGGCCAGAGATCTGATGGTCCAAGGCTTGTGAGTATGGAGATTGCTGCAGGAAGGTAGGAGGAATGGGAGAAGGGACGGGGTGGGAAAGGAAAGAAGCAACATACTCCACAAAAGTGACTCACAAAAAAAAGAGTTTCTAGCCCAAGTCTGAAACTAGACTGTGTGTACAGATGGCAAGATGAGTATTTGTGGACCCTATTTTTGAGTCTTTCTATGGGAGAGTTCAAGCACCAGTATCAATCAATGAGGAGAAAGAGGCCAATATTCCAATAACATAAAGCCACAGAAGAAATAGAAGTACATTTGCATAGATTAAAACCCTCTAATGAGCCACCAGTGACTATAAACCCAAAATTGAGGAAACTGTTGCAGAATACAGTGTGAAGTTAAAACATTATTTAGAATAAATCCATAAATAATACATGAAGGAGAAAAATGAAGTAGTTAGAGAAAGTTTGAAAAAAAAATCGGGGAGAAAATGAAAAATGACCTGGCCAGGTTCCTTGGCAGGTAAAGGAATTTACCTGTTGGGCCTAATGTCCTGGAACTCACATGGTGGAAGAAGAGAATCAATTTCTGTGCATTGTCCTCTGACATGAACACGATGACACATGATCCCATATTAAATAAATGCAGTAAAATGTTTAAATGAATAAAAGGAAAATATTTAGATAAGATGTTATAGATAGGGAAAGAAAAGAGCAGAGGTAAGAATACATATATACATATTATATATATATATAATATATATATTATATATATATACAGGATTTCTCTGTGTAGCCCTGGCTGTCCTGGATGCACTTTGTTGACCAGACTGGTCTTGAAATCACAGAGATTCACCTGTCTCTGCCTCCCAAATGCTGAGATTAAAGGCATATGGCACCATGCTCAGCTAAGAAAATATTTTTAAGAGTGAATAAAAGGAAAAATTTCTCAGTAACAAGATAGTAAAGAATAGATAAATCTGAGAATAGAAGATGTTTTAAAGACAGCATTCATAAAGTACCAAGTACCCAATAAGATAAAATGAAAATACTAATGGAAGTATAATAATGGGAAAGTAGGAAGCATAGGGAGAAAATAATGAAAAGTAAGAAAGATTGCCTAATAATGAAAATGTGTAAATAAAATTAGATAGGTATATGAATTGGAATATAAATGTGTTGTTAAATATGATAGAAGTAAAAAATACTGCTAAATATATACAAAAAAGTTAAAAGAAGGGGATATAGAAGAGGCAAAAACATAAAATGAAGGGCTGAAGAAGCCTTGTTTTGAATCCTTTACAATTTTATAATGTCACTTATACAGGGGAGTAGGGTCAGTTGAACTTGTCTTCCATATGGTTCACAGTATCTGATGCTTACTAGAGCTTTCCTCTCTTTAGTAGCTCTCCTTTGCATTCTGACTGTCTTAGGGTTTCTATTGCTATGAAAATACACCATGACCATGGTAACTCTTATAATGGCAATCATTTAGTTCGGACTGGCTTACAGAGAATCTTAGTCCATTGTCTTGGTGGGAAGGATGGTGAGATATGCTGCTGAAGAGGCAACTGAGAGTTCTACACCTGGATATTAAGGTAGCAGGAAGAGAGAGTGACATTGGTTCAGGCTTGAGCATCTGAAACCTCAAAGCCAGTCTCCAGTGATATACTTCTTCCAAAAAGGCCACACCTATTCTATCAAGGCCACACCTTCTAATGTTGCCACTCCTTATGGGCCTGGGGGGGGCATTTAATTTCAAACTACCACATTTTACTTCCTGGTCATCACAGGGTGGTAGCTATATCATAATGCAAAAAGCATTCAGTCAAACTTCAAAAGTCCCATAGTCCATAACATTCTCAAATATGTCTAAAGTTCAAAGTTCAAAGTCTCCTCTGAGACACATGAAATCTCTTAACTGTAATTACTTGTAAAATAAAAATGAACAATCAGGTCACATATTTCCAACATTTAATGTTACAAGATATACATTATCATTCCCAGAGGAAGGAGAGGGACAACAGTGAGGAAATACTGAATCAAAACAAGTTGAAATAGGCTTGGCAAACTCCAAACTCTGCATCTCCATATCTGATGTCAAAGTCCTCTTCAGATCTCCAAATCCTTCCATTTTTGTTGACTGCAACACACTTCCCTTTCTTTGACTGATTGCACTCCCTGTCAGCAGCTTCCCTTGGCAGGTATCCCAAGACTCTGGCATTCCAACATGTTGTGGTCTCCAAGGCAATCCAGGCTTCACTTTCACATATTCATGCAATGACCTCTCTGGGCCTTCATGCAGGGACAACCCTAACACACACCTGACTCTGAGGCTTTCCTTAGTTGTGGAGGGAGAGCCCATAACCTTTCTTGTATGCTTGACTTTAAAGCCAGAAACACATGGCCGAAACTGCCAAGTTTTGCTGCTCACTGGGGCTGGAATATGGCCCTCTTGTTCAAATACATTTTCACCACCTTTCTGTTTCAAATGATTTCTGTCACTGCTTAAGCTTGGCTGTCCTGGAACTTGCTCTGTAGACCATAATGGATGCCAGCTCAAAGATCTCTCTACCTCTGTCTCTGGAATGCTGGGGATAAAGCCATGCACCACTATGCCTGGCTTCTTCTTTCTAATTCCTGGCCTTGAATTCTGAAATCTATTTGTTTTTGCCTTCCCAGTGCAGGGATTAAAGATAGGTAGCACCATGCCTGCTCCTAAGGTTCTCTTTAATTACTTTTCACTTTTCTTTAATTGCTTTCTTAAGATGGAAGCTTACTCTGAGGTCGCCACTCCCTTTATACTACTTAGCATTAGGCTTTAAAAAAATTGTATATACTTCCTGGTGCTCCTTTTTTCCCCCAAGTGCACATTTTGTGTTTTTCCTTGCTCAGTTTGTTCCTTTTTTATTATAGATCTGTATAAATGTGGTCACTAATAGCCACACAATACAGTCAATGCTAGGTTGTTGCAAATATCCTCTCCCAAAAGCTGTTAAACCATAACTCTTCAATTTAGCCCCAGGCAGATTTCTTGGGAAAAAGGCACTAAACAGCCACATTCTTCATCAAACTATCACAAAAATGATCTCTAGGCCACATCTTAATATTATCCTGTGAAACTACTTGAGATGGTCCCCACTGTCTTTCATCTCCTATTAGTAAGGTCCATTAAGGTCAGCTTAATGTGTCCAATTGCTTTCTAGCCCAAAGTCCTAAAGTGTTCTATATTCCTCCAAACAAAAGTATGGTCAGGCCTGTCACACCAGTACCCCGTTACTGGTACCACCTCTTATCTTAGTTAGGGTTTCTATTTCTGTGAAGAGACACCATAACAACTGAAACTCTTATAAAGGAAAACATTTAATTGTTGCTGTTATAGTTCAGAAGTTTAGTCCATTATTGTCATGGTGAAAAACATGACATCATGTAGGTAGACAGTGACAGAGAGTAGCTGAGAGTTCTATATCTGGATCCACAGGCAGCAGGAAGAGACAATGAGACACTGGGCTGAGTTTGAGCTTTTGAAACCTCAAAGCTCCCCTGCCCAGTGGCATACTTCCTCCAACAAGGCCATACATACTCTAATGATCCACACCCTATGGACCTATGGGAGTAATTTTCATTGAAAGTACCACACTAGGAAACTCTGCTTGTCAGAAAAAGTGCTTCTGTCTGTTAATTGGGCAGATTATCTGATGAAACTCCTTGACATGGATTCCCTGGAGGGGCTAATGTCTTCTAAGCTTGGGCTTTGATTTAAGTACTCTTAGAGTATGGTGGACAATGACTTCACTGAGATCTGTCCAGTCAGAGGATCTGTCTTCACATTCTGAATATTTCTTGAGTATTAATTATTCTTTGTAAGAAATTCAGAGATGAGTCTCAGGTAGACCACTGGGGATTCAAAGGTTTCAGGTTCTGAAGCATGGAAAAGCAGATGAATTATTCCAGAAGTTGATCATATTTTAATCTCAGGTTTATAATGTTTGATAGTATTATTAAACTCCAGAGTGATTCTCAATTGTTAAAGTCTTCTGCTGGTAACCAAGGAAGGACAAGACTGCTTTTCCTTAAGCATTTTACTGCTTGAATCCATTCTAATGTCATCTACACGTTTTGATCCGTTTGAGTCACACACTCCCACTATGTACAATAGCCACTTAGGGCCATCTCTTGCTGTGGGGTTGTGGCAGATGAAGTCCAGGATCTCTATGTCATGGTTGCTCCTTGTTGTTGTGTCCCCAGGATTACTCAGTCTCCAATAGTTTCTCTCTCATGAAGGCACCTAGCCTCCATCCTAGAATTCCTATATTGATAAAGTGATACCTGTTTCACTGCTGACACACCTTTAAAAATTAATTACATTTTATTATTTTAAGTTGCATCTCCCACACAGCCCACTCCGTCCACCCTTCTCAGTCCCACCCTCCCACCCTCTACCCCCTCTTTCACCTATCCTACTCCTTCAGTGTGCGGTGCCCTCACATCTCAGTCCCCCTCAGTTCACCAGTCATATGAGGGCTAAGAGCTTCCTCTTACACTGGGGGCCTACATGGTAGCTCCACTGGGGCAAAGTGTCTCACTAACAGGTAACAAAGTCCATGTTCTTGTTCCTTTTGGTCTGTTTGTTGTAGGGTAGTTATTCTGTACTATATGGCTAAAATCCAGTTATAAGTGAATACATGCTATGTGTATCTTTCTGGATCTGGGTTAGCTCACTCAGGATGAGCTTTTCTAACTCTATCCATTGCACAGCAAGGTACATGATTTCCTTCTTTCCAATAGCTGAGTAGTATTCCATTGTGTAAATGTACCACAGTTTTTTTTTTTAATCTATTCTTCCGCTGAGGGACATCTGGGCTGTTTCCAGTTTCTGGCAATACCTTAGAAAACTTGGAGTAGCTCTCCTCCAGACCCAGCCATACCACTCCTGGGCATACATCTAGAAGATTCTTCACCAAACCACAAGGACATCTTCTCAACTATGTTCATAGCAGCTTTATTTGTAATAGCTAGAAACTGGAAACTGCTGACACATCTAACATGAGAATCACTGCCTCATCAAAACTTGAAACTGAATTTGAGTCTAGTGAGGGCTGAGAGGTGGACTTCAAGGTTGGCTGAAGACTCTTTTTAACAGGGCTGCCTGACTTAAGTTTTAGATAAGAATTCAGGTTTCTATGCACCCACAGGGTAGCTGCACTACTGGACCTATGTTGGCTTGGCTTATTTTCTTTGTGCTGTTTGTCTCCTTCTGTATTTCTTTTATGGAAGGTAATCATTATCTTTGTGAATTTCTTAAGGCTGTTTCTTCCTCTGTTTGCAATAGAGTTTTTTCTATCATTATGACCCTTCTTTACATCAAAATAAGATTGTTTTATTTTTTTGCCTACAATTCCACAATATTTTGAAAGATGTAGAAACAGGAACAGAAAAGGTAGGGGACTAAGAGAAAACCAATACTATAATTACACACATAAATGAAAAATATTGATATTCATATTAATTTCTGATAATATAAGCACTCCAAAGTGCAAAACTGAGAATAGAAAAAAGTAGAATTCTATTCTAAGTCTAAGAGACACAGCCATGTACATAGACAGAATTAAGTAAATAGCAGAAAATGTCATCTTAGAAGTGTTATGTATATAAGTGGTATAGTAGATGTTTTCTATCAAATAAAACAGGTTTCCAGACAAAGCACAATACCAGAGAGAAAGAGTGATGTTTTATAATTACAAATGTGTTGCTATAACAGAAATCTATATAATGATAAATATATCTATTTCTAAAATAAGAAAGGCTTGGAAAAATATTTGCACCAAATATATTAGACACAAGACTCAAGAAGATATCACAAAAATATGAAGAAAATACTGTATTTAAATTTTAAGTCGGAGCTTTTCTATGTACCTCAGGCTGGCCTGAAAGTCTCAATGGAACTCAAGTGAGAATCAAAATCTTTATCTTCTACCTCAGGTATCAAAGTGATGAGATTTCAGGTGTGTGTCACCATGTCTAACATGGAAAGCGTTTTAATATGCAATACACTAAACAAAAATATATACATTACTAATAGATAAAATATTACATTAGATAGTGAACATGGAAATAACATTTTAATATGTAACACACTAAACAAAATGTAAACATTGCTAATAAATAAAAGAAGCATTCAACATCAGCAAAATATAAATTAATATGTAATCACCACAAAAGACTACATGATGAATAGAATTACAAAAATTAAAAAGATAATTTTGAATATTGGCAATGGTGTGTAGCAATTAGGAAACTGATACACTGTTGTTAGGAATAAAAAATGCTGTATAAACAATTTGGTAAGACATTAAAATGATGAACATGTTTGAATAGTTAAGCTATATTATTTAATATATTTTAAATGTTTTAATATATATTTTAATATATGTTCCAAGAATTCCACAGCAATATATTTTTCTGTGAGTGAAGAAAACATAATTTTATACTTGAATGTAAATATTAATGACAATTTTATCTTTAGTAGCCCAAAGTTGAAAATAACCTGAATGTCCATCAATAGGTGTATGCAAAATCATATTATGGTATATCTACACAATGAAATATGCAGAGATAAAAAGAAATCAAATGTTATTGTATACAATAATACTAACAAATATTAAAATGCATGTTCACTAGGATGCTTCACACAGTTGAATAGTCTATGATTATATTTATAAATATTTGTAGATAATACTATGAGATATATAATGAGAGGAGACAAATGATGATATTGGAAAGAATAATTGTGAAGCAGCTACTATATATTATTTATATATTCATTAATGAACAGTACAATTAAGGTTAATATTATTTACAGTGAAGCAGTCCAGGTAGGAAGTTATTGAAGAGATGCCATAAAAATGTGATAAGGATGCCCTTCACAAATGATAGCTTCTGGCAGGGGGTTGGGGAAGGACTCAGTTTTCTTTAAGGGGCTGATCACTGGGAGTTTGACAATGCTTCAGTGACCTAAATTGTGCTTAGTAGGCTTTTTGGGGTGGGCACAAGGGTAGGAGGGTGGGCCTAGGAAGAATGGGAAGGACGTGTGATCATGGTACATTGTAAAGAATTCCCACATAATTAATAAAATATATTATGGAAATAAATTTAGCATTTCAAGAATGGCTTGCCTGACTACACAGCAACAAAGAAAGACATGAAGGATGAGCATGGTTCAGATATGCTAGTGTTGTGGAACAATCATCTGACTATAGAGATTATTAAAATCAAATTCAGAGTTAATAAAACAATGTAGTACTTCAGAATATTGTGTGTGAGAGAGAGAGAGAGAGAAGAGAGAGAGAGAGAGAGAAATGAGATAGATTTAGCCCTACACAAGATCATATAAATTCCTAGGATTAAATTGTATTTCTAGTAAAATGTGAAGTGATGATGATTTTAAGCATAGTGGTGACATGGCCATGTATTAACTTCTAGAGGGCTATTATACTATTGTGCAAAACTATTCAAGGAAAATATGCGAACATGGTTACTCGAAAAGTACATTAAAAAATCTATCTACCTATCAACATCTATCTATCTATATCTATCTATCTATCTATCTATCTATCTATATCTATCTATCTCTATCTGTCTATCTATCTATCTATCTATCTATGTATCTATTATTTTGTTTATGTGTTTGCATTCTTGCATGCCTGAGCACACGTGGAGGTCAGAAGACAATTTGCAGGAGTGAGTTTTCTTTTCCTAATATGTGGATCCTGAAGTATTGAACTCAGGACTTTAGGCTTGGTAGCAAGCATCCACACCCACTGAATCATATTCATGGCCCTAAAAGTACATTTTATGAGAAGAAATGCAAGAAGTTTCATAGCAAATTTTTTTGGGTGCTGGAATAGGGAAAAAATAATTAAAGGTAAATTTCCTTAATACTATCACTCCCTTTTTTAATTGAAACTTTGCTTTTATTTGAAACATTTAAATTCTACCTTCACACGATCAATCTTTTTTTTTTTCTTTTTTAAATATTTATTTATTACTCTGGTTACATCTCCATCACAGTGTCCTCTTTCCACCCCTCCCAGTCCTTCCCTCCCACCCTCTACCCCCTATCCCTTCCATCCCACTCAACAGTCCCCTGCCCCAGTTCAACAGTCATATGAGGGCCAAGAGCCTCCTCACACACTGGGAAAAGTGTCTCATTGATGGCAAAAAGTCTATGTTCATTTTCCCTTTGGTGCATTGGTTGTAGTATAGTTATCCTGTACTATATGGCTAAAATCCGACTATAAGTGAATAGATGCCATGTGCATCCTTCTGAATCTGGGTTAGCTCACTCAGGATGAGCTTCTCTAGTTCCATCCATTTGGCTGCAAATTGCATGATTTCGTTGTTTCTGATAGCTGAGTAGTATTCCATTGTGTAGATGTACTCCAGATTGGGAAAAAATCTTCACCAACCCCACATCTGACAGAAGGCTAATATCCAAAACGTACAAAAAACTCAAGAAATTAAATGCCAAGAAACCAAATAAATAAAAAAAAATGGGGAACAGGGCTAAGCAGAGAATTCACAAAGGAGGAATCCCTAATGGCTGAGAGACACTTGAAAAAATGCTCAGTATCCTTAATCATCAGAGAAATGCAACTTAAGATGACTCTGAGATTCCATGTCACACCTGACAGAATGTCTAAGATCAAAAGCTCTTATGACAGCACATGCTGGTGAGGGTGTGGGGAAAGGGGAACTCTCCTCCATTGCTGGGGGGAGGGCAAACTTGTACAACCACTATGGAGGTCAGTCTGGCGATATCTTAGAAAACTTGGAATAGCTCTGACTCGGGACCCAGCCATACCACTTCTTGGTATACATCCAAATGATTCCCCACCAAATCACAAGGAAGTTTCCTCATCTATGTTCATAGCAGCCTTATTTGTAATAGCTAGAAACTGGAAACAACCCAGATGTCCCTCAAGTGAAGAATGGATTAAAATACTATCACTCTTAAAACAGGCCCAGCGTTTAAGGATGTCTACTACTGAAGCAATTCCAGGAAAGCTGTTAATTCCTACCACACACACTGGATACTGGTATATGCTAAAACAAACAGTTTAAATTATCTCACATATGCAATTTCAAAAAAGAAATGTATCCAGAAAAATAACTGTTTCTGGTTCTCATAAAGCTATACCCTTCCCCTTTCCTACCCTCAATTACAACCCACGCCCCGACCCCCTAGACTCTGGATGTGGAGTTCTGGTGCATCCTTAGATACTGTGCTACTGAACCTTGATATCCCTCTCTCAGACTAATAAAAGTTTATTCCTGCCATTGAAGTTGGCCATACTGTTCATTGTTTCATTTTTTTCTGTCAGTTTAACTATTCTACAGATGAAATTACAGAGAAAATTTCAGTTCCATTAATATATTTATGTGTTTGAATTGTAAAACATGGCAATCTTAAATCACATAAACATGCATTGAACAATAAAAAACATCCCCAAAGAGGTTGTTGCAATAATCTATGAGATTGTTTGGGCTAAGTTGGTAATGCAAAACATGGAAGTAAGTGAATTTATTCAATATTTATTTTGACAGTAGCTCAAGCAGCATTTGCAAATAATTGGTTATAGAAAATGTAATTACAATGTATTGTTCTATTCATGGGTGGTGAATCAGCAGAACAAATTTCATATGTATTTCCCAACTGAATTCTAAATATTTATCCTTGTACCCATATATAAGTGTAGCTTTCACCCTTTATCAAAGAAGCTGTTTTTTTTCTTTTGCATCAGAAAGAAGGTACACAGAGAACCACAACTTTTCAAATGCAGAGAATAAATGACTTTGGCCTACCTATTCTCAATTAATACATCTTTAACACAACCCCTATACCCAAAGTTCAGGGAATGTTATGGAAGAGAGGGCATAAACCTTTTAAGTGTCAGAGGACCAGCATACCTGCTACAATAAAAGTGTCTCTTAGATATGACAAAGAAGCAGCATTCAAGAAATATCAATGATATTTTCCTTAAACAAGCTCCTCTTAATCACCACACCAGTAAACATGCTAGCATAGATGAAGAAATTTTGTAAGGCCCTATCACTAGAGGAAAAGTTATAGGCAGGTACAGACTGCTAAGAGAAAGAGAATCCATTTTCTACAGTCACAAGACCCCCCCCCCGATAGTTTTTCCAATCCAAAGTGGTCAGCCCTAAACACATGTGTATATGAGAAGTACTAAATGGACTCAGTGGTGTGTGTGTGTGTGTGTGTGTGTGTGTGTGTGTGTGTGTGTGTATGTGCATACAAAAACAATAATAATTAAGAGAAGGTCAAAATTTTGAGGGTCATGGGAGGTGTTGGATGGGGAGAGGGGTTGAAATACAATAATCATGTATGAAATTCTCAAGAAAACAAAAACATTTAAATAGAAAGGGAATATATGAAGATGAGATGGAAATGTAATAGTGAGGATAAAGGAGTAACTGGAGGGGAAAGAATAGGGCTAGATTTGGTAGGAACACACTGTGTGTTTATGTGAAATTCTCAAACAAATAAAAAAGCACTGTCTTCTACAGGCAAAAAATACACAAACAAAACAAAACAAAGGAAATGTAATCAATGAAACTAAATTATATTTTCTACTTTTAAAAATATCAGTTAATTAATTGTGTGTGTATGTATTTATGTAGACATTGTCACATGTACATATGGATGTGGAGAACATAGGTCTATGTTGGATTTGTTCCTGTATCAATTTCTACATTATTTTAAAGATATGGTCTTAGAGTGAACCTGGATCTCACCATTTCAGCTAGCCAGTGAGATTCCTTTTATCCTTCTGTCTCTACTCCTACTCCCCAAGTATTGTGCTTGTGTTGTACACCACTGTATACTTCTTTTATGTAGCGACCAGAACTCAGATCCTCATGTTTATACAGCAAGTACTTTGTCCACTGACCCATCTCCCCAACCTTAATTCTATCATTTTTAACTTCTTTTATTAGTGCTAGAACTGATCCATGTTATATGTATGGATTTAAAAATTAACGTTGGATTTAGCTTCTCACTGTGTTTTTTGCTCATTTGCTATTGTAGACACAACATTGAATATTTTAATGTCACTTAATAATTTAAAAAATTTATAAATATATCAACATAACAAATATAACCATGTAGGGAGAAAAAGGTTAAAAAGAACACTTGGTACTTGGACTTAAGTAGAATAAATTGATTCTTTTTTAAAAACTAACATTTTATTTTTTGAAAAATTCATTCATGAATATGATGTGTTATAATCATCTTCACCTACATTCCTTCCCCAACTCTTTCTAGATATACTTTTCACATTCCCACTCCTTATCAAATTTGTGTCCTCATTTTTTTAATGTCCCATGGAGTCTAATTTGTGCTGTCCATGTACTCACAGGTGTAGTGCCATCTACTGCAGTGCAATTTACCTATCAATGGGGTTGACCTACCAGAACCCACACTTTTAAAGGAAACTTACTTTCCTTCTTTCAGCAACCATAAGCTATCAGTAGCTCCTCAGTTAGGGGTGAGGGTTCATGAGTCCCTCTCATCTCCATTTTGGAATGCCCTGATCCCTTACACACTGACCTTAATAAGAGGTTAGTTCTAGACACTCAAGTGGGATCATCTGTGACCGTTGCTGGGTAACCATTTAGAAAGACTCATTTTTATCCCAGTCTTAGCAAGTTTCTCTTATTCAGAGACTCTTCTACTTAAATAAAAACTGCTAAAGCCAGGCATGGTGGTCCATGCCTTTAATCCCAGCACTCAGGAGGCAGAGGCTGGTGGATCTCTGTGAATTTGAGGCCAGCCTGGTCTACAAAGTAAGTCCAGGACAGTCAAGGATACACAAAGAAACCCTGTCTCAAAACAAAAAAAACATTAAAAAAATCTGCTTATAGTTTGATACATAAAGGAATACATTGACTTCTTTCTTCCCTATTTGTACACTTTTTATTTGCTTTTCTTGTCTTATTGCGGTACCTAATACTTCCAGGACCATATTGAATGAGTGGAGAAAGAAGATACCCTTGTCTTGCTTTTGATTTTAATGGAAATTACTGAGGTTTTTTTTTTTTTTTTAGTGTTTCAGTATAATGCTGGCTATAGGTTTATTATATAAAGTCCCTTATGTTGATATTTTTTCTTTTACTTCTAGTTTGTGCAGGAATTTTATGATAAAGGGATATTGTATTTTGTCAAAAGGCTTTCTTCATGTATTGATTGAGGTGATCATGTGATTATGTAAGGTTTTTTGATTTGTATATGCTGAACCATTTCAGCATGTCTGGAATGAATTCAAGTTGATCATAGTGAATGATCTTTATGATGTGTTTTTGAATTCAGTTTGAAAGTATTGTTTTGAGAACTTTTGCAAGTATGTTCAAAATGGAATTTCTTTTTCTCTCTTTCTTTCTTCCTTCCTTCCTTCCTTCCTTCCTTCCTTTCTTTCTTTCTCTCTTTACCTGGTTGTGGTAGTAGAGTAATACTTACTTCAGTAAATGTTTGGCAGTGTTCATTTCTGTGTTATTTTATGGACTACTGTGTTAATTCTTCTTTAAGGATCTGATGTATTTCGGCAATGAAACTGAGCCTAGACTGTAATTATTTTGTAGCTTTCCTGATTAGTTCTTCAATCTCATTGCTTGTTATATAGGTAAACATTTTCAACTGTGTGATTCTCATAAACACCATATCAAATTAGTTGAGAAAGTCTCATTGCTTAGGCTTTCCTTAAAAGTTAAGGTTTTAAAATAGACTTTGTATAAAAATTTAAAAGCAAATTTTCAATAAAATCTCATTGCTTATGTGTATTTATATTTGTACATATAAGTTTTGCAACTAAGTTGGGAACAGTGTGTTTGTTTCAGTATTTCTAATGATATTTAGCAGTCTTGAAAAATGTATATATAATAAATAATTTATGCATATTAAAAGTGGTAATCTCAAGGTACTTTCCTCTGAAATAAAGTTCACTAAATTCTGCTCTTTTAGTGATGCTTAATGAATGTTAATCCTGTCTATAGTGATTTTACTCTTAATCAATTTTTGTCCTGTGTATGCTGGCCCATTCTTATTTTAGCTGAGAAATGCACATAGATCTAACGGATTTATTGGCTTATTTCTTTAGTTCTATCAGTGAACTAAATTAGTGGTCATAGACTAGTGTCACGTGTGCCTATTGCTTTCACTGTCACTTTTTGTGACATTATGTGACAATTAACATCTTAAATTATGTTCAGTTATGTCACTTCATAGTGACTCCCAAATAAGAGGTAAAAATGTTCCCATATTTAATTGGTAGATTTCCATTCTTATAACTATGACTATTGCTGTACATTATTTATCATATGGGGAATTAATTGGGCAAGACATTTTCAATGTCAAGATGTTTCACTGGAGTACTTTTTGTAAATAAAGCAGACAATGGAATGTATATTTGATGAACATGAATAAGGGAAAGCAAACTAAATTAACAAAAGTGTTTGTGTCTCAGTAGTAAATGTGCACCAAAATCATGTTATTTTGGCTAAAGACATATTTTCAATAGTTCTGCATCTATGTTTACTTTTCAATGCCCAGCCAGTAGCTAACAAAACAGAACTCATCAAAAGTAAGAGATGAGTATTAAATGAACCCATACTTATTATTTTGAAGAATTTAGGAATAAGCTTCAAGCCTTGTTTTGGGCCCTGCAGTCATTTACTCAAGGGAGTAAGGAGAATGCCACTTCCTTTATGTTTGACAGAAAATTGAGACACTCTTTGATATTGTGATGTTTGGAAACAATTCTAAGTACTCTTTTAATCTAATTATTGCTTATCACAAGTGAACAACATGTCAGAGTCATGAGGCCAGTAAATATTGCTGGTTGGTCCATCAGGAGAGTGCCTCTTAGGATTATTTTAGCTTTAGTATATTCTTTCCAAAAATACCTTTTCTGATATTATGGTATCTGAGCTGCTGTTCTTTTTTTTTTATTAGAAACTTCTGGCTTATGGAGGTAATTTATGATAAATATAATACTCAGAATTGCAATTCTGTTTTAAACAACCAACAATTAGATAACAAAAAATAGTGACATATCATTTTGTAATCCTTACACTCCTCATAAGGAAGCTCAGGAACTTCCATCTCCTTGTCAGCTGAATTTTTTACTGGTTTTGCCACTTGGCACATTACCTGAGGAAACTTCTGTCCTGGTATTTATTTTAAGATTTAAGAGGACACCTACAGTGTGAAAAAATGTGTAATAAGGAATTTTAATGGTTTGCAGGAGATCTCTAATTCCAGTTTGTCAAATGAAAATTTTAGAACTTTTGTGCATAGAATGACAAGATTTCCATCTGAACTTCTATGCTGTAAATAATTTACAGTCCCTGGAGAAATAAATGGAGAAGTAAATGTATGGCAGATTAAGGGTATATTCTTTTTTTCCTTTATATCCTTAAGGGGAGGAGTTATAATCTCACTCCAAAAGCCAGGCCCTTCTTTCTCCAATAAATTATTATCTGCATCACATTATGTTGTCAAAGAAAGAATCAATGAGCATCCACAGTATGGTAGATGATGGTTTTCTAACACATAGCCTCTGTTGTTTGCCAGGGAGTATCAGCACACCAATTAGCAATTTTTGAAGAATAATGTAGTTCAGTTGTTATAAAAGCACTGGTGTTAAAAAGCCAAGTTACATCATTTTCCCCTCTGGATTGTTACTGACTGGCTATCTAAAGAGCTTCCTTAAGATCCATTTTGAATTTTGTCTCATGATAAATGTGATACTTTTCTTTGAACCTAAATTACATTCCAAACATTATTTCTACCAGTACCATTTTAGAGAAGAGGAAGAAGTGTAGATGAGCTTTTAAGAAGCGTACCTTTGAGTGCAGGGGTACAATTTTATGCTGACACAAAGAGTCAGTACAGGCTTTTCTTTGAGATGTAATTTCAAAGAAAAGAATTTCTCCATTATTTATATCCCTGACCAAATTCACAAATATATGAAGAAAATGAGTGGATCAAGTATATCTCAAATCAAATATAACTAAAAACTCTTCATCCTTTATTTTCTTCTAATTATAGTTAGTGTAAGTAATTTTAATCATCTTGATTCTTTTCTGTTCTTGTCTTTTTCTGGCAGGTCATTTTGTTTCTTCTGGTATGATATACAATTGCTGCAAGTCAGAATTTTTGCTACTTCTAAGAGTGAAAACCATGTGGGATAAGTAAATGAAGAAGCAACAGAACAAAGATAAAATTATTGGAGTAAATTTGGTGATTTCTTGATACTTATTGGAATTACCAGTCATTGGATTAATTGATTCTAATTAAATAAATATTTTAAATAGTTTAACATGTACTGCAATCTTTTATAACAATCAGGCAATTAATAATGATTGATGTTTTTAAAGTGAGCCAAATTTGAAAATCATGACTTTAGGTTTACATATGGGTTCCCTATTAAATTTTGTATATCTTTTTATTTTATGTGTATGAGTATTTATATGCATGCATGTATATGTGCAACACATGCATACTTGGTGCCCAT
The DNA here is from genome assembly GCA_907164525.1 of Lophiomys imhausi. Classification (NCBI taxonomy): domain Eukaryota; kingdom Metazoa; phylum Chordata; class Mammalia; order Rodentia; family Muridae; genus Lophiomys; species Lophiomys imhausi. The sequence continues at coordinate 194,433 of CAJQZJ010037416.1, read as the reverse complement.
GAAGATCAGAAGAGGGCATCAGCTTCTCTGGAACTGAAATTACAGAGAAGTTGTGAGTCACCATGTTGGAGCTGGGCATGGAACTTAGGTATTCTTCAAAAGTAACAATTGTTCTTAAACATTGAGACATCTGCAGCTCATCATTTTATTTTTTTTAAACCTAAGTTTTGTGAACAATACGTATATTACACATGTAAAGACATCTAATAATGATTGTGAGATTTTTTTTTTATTCTTGTTATCATTGAGTAATTCTTTACTGGAACAAGACAGGATTCTTTACTCTTTTCACTCCTGTTCAGGATAGTGCTTAATGACAAAGCTAGAGCAGTAAAATAGGTCAAGGAGGAAAAAACGAGGATACAAAGTTGGATGGTTAAGGAAGTGGGTTTGATCTGGGGAGATTAGGAGGCAATGAATATGATTAAAGTACACTGAGTAAAATTCTCAAAGAACTAATACAAAATGAGATATGTGCGTATAGACAAAACACTAGCAGAAATAACCACTTCTAGTTTAATTTTTATTAAAAATGAATTCTTCTCTCATACAATAAATCTCAATCACAGTTTCCCCTCTCACCACTCTCCCTCAGATACACTCTCACTCCATTTCTCTTCAGAAAATAGCAAGTATCCAAGAGACAACTGATTTACTAATTGTAGACACTGGATTTTTGGGTATTATTGATGTAAGAATTAGATTTGCCAAAGTATCAGAAGATACGATGAATGACTTCAAGTTCAATGTCAAAGTGATGCAAATAAATGGTGTGTGTGTGTGTGTGTGTGTGTGTGTGTGTGTTTATATGTATTTAATTAACTACATTACTTTATTTTCTCATTTGCCAAGACTGCTTAAGTTATTTTGTTCCCTGACCTGTTGTTTTTGCCTGTTTTATATCAATATCAGTTCATAAATGAAAATACATTACAAAATTTAAGTCTAATGAGAAACTTATGAATTATATTAAAGAACATATGAGGAGCTTTCCAGCATTTAAATATTATTTACATCTCCACTAAATGAATCCCAAGTTGATGTTGAAATCACTTGGGGCTTTCAGAATTTTATTAGGTATTAAGGAAAATTGATAGGTCATTAAATAAAACTTATAGTGTTTTCTTTTAATGATATTTTATATTTTGCTACTTTTTAATATTGGGATATATTAGTGTATCTGAAAAATTTCTACATATTTTTACTTCAAAATGTGGCATTGTTTTTCACACAATTTTTACTTGATACACACAAACATACCCACACCTACTCACAATATTCAAAAAGTACTAATGCCAAACCTTCAAAAGAGACTACTTTTCTTTATGTAGCTTTCAAATATTTTTCTCCATGTATCTAAACTCCCAAGTGTTATGGTTAAAATACATAAATAAATAAATGAATAAAATTTGTTGTTGTTGCAAAGTATTGGATCTAGACTAATATCACAAAGCGTTTCTAGTTGCTCTCTGGTTCTAATACAATTCCAAATAACATTTTTAACTCTTCTTATTCAATTTGTTGTTCTTAAAGTCCATTGTTGGTGGTCGAAAACTCTACGGCTGCATAGAAAACTGTTAAATGCTTGGGCTTAAGCATAGATAATGAATTCTTTGCAGAGTTCCAGTCTTTTAAAAATATTTGAAACACACTTTCATGCTGTCATTGTACATTGCATGGTTTTATAGAAATATATTTTAATAATTTTATTCTGGTAAGCAGTTCACAAAGATTACCCCCCAAAGACTCCCCTCCTTATTTGCATTGTTTCTTTCCATCTTTT
>CAJQZJ010037416.1:154023-192640 GCA_907164525.1 Lophiomys imhausi | reverse complement strand
ACTATATATATAGTGAGAAACCTTTGTGAACTGAAATATAAACCTTTGTGAACTATATATATAGTGAGCAACCTTTGTGAACTGAAACTAGGGAAAAGTATACAGATACTGAAATACTTAAAGTATACATTTTCCAGTTTACACATTTGATGCATCATGAAGGAGTTCCTTGTGTCACATAACTCAGACCATATTGAAAAAAATCTTGCACAAGGCAATGGAAATTATTTCACTGGCAAAATATAATTCTGGTTAAGTACCAATGGAAGATGGAAGAAATCCTTCTCAAAAAAAATTAAATGCAGTAATTCTCAGAGAAATGAAGCTGTTGCTTCATTACAATGGATGATAAATCATCATACTACAATGCAAAATCTTCAGAGATTATACAGAAATACTCATGGTGTAGTATTACGTTTGAAGATTTCTAATCATGCATGCTTTCCAATACTAGCAAGGATGTACTACAGAGGAACCATATGTAAGCAATTCTACCATGTGATTAAAACAATATGGGAAGAACAAGGCACTAAGGCATTTGCCCTTGTTGAGGTATGTGCACTGCTTTCACAGAGGAATTTGACACAGTACTTCCAGAAACAAAATACTTGTAGGAAACTTAAATTATTTTATAGGGAATATTGCAGACAATGGGTTTTCTCACTGACCAAAACTATTTTAGTATAAATTTGAAAATTCAGTATTCATAACATGTTTGCTCTAGTGATGGCCTCCTAAGTTCATGAAGTAGCAACTATAGGAAGTTATATCAATTACAAATTATAGGAAGGATAAATAAGAAAAATTATGAAAAAATGAATGTAAGAAAAATATGAGAACTGGGAAAACTTTGGTTTGAGGAATTTTAAATAAAAGGTTGCTGTTGAAAATTCTTATTAAAATATCTCTGTCAATCTGTTTCAGGAAACACAAATTTTTGTTATTTCTGTTTGTTCAGTAATTCTCCTCTAGATAGGTCTTTTTATTTAGAAAACTCCAAATTCCTTGGACCTAAGGTTGCATGATTCCAAGAAGGGGTTTATTGTGGTCTGCATGGGATTCTGGAAGAAAACACGATAAATTAAGAAACTGAGTGATATTTTCAACATTTGTTCTCCCATATTTTACATTTAAATTGTACTAGATTCCTCCAGTATATGCTACTCCATGTAAATATTTAGAACTCCTGTAGAGTCACTGGTTCAGGGGCCATAATTTAGTGAACTCTAGAGTCATTGGCTCGGGGACATAATTCAGTGAACTATACTACTCTCTATGCAATGTTTTCAAATCTAAAGGAAATGAGTGAGATAATTTTTCAGCAGAAAGTAAACTACTAGCAACTTACTTGAGAAGTGTATCATATTTAATTAAATAATTTTTGTGTATACTCATTTTAAGAAAATAATTTTCAGGAATTAATCTAATAATGTTCTGTAGAACTAGACAGTCAGAAATGTTGAATTTTTCCTTTCTAACATAAATCTGGATGCACATTATTGTATTTATTATAAAATTGTCAGCTGCATATTCATTTAACTTCTCAAGTATAAACTCAATTATAAAGCCTCTCAGTAAATGTATTTTTGAGAGGCCTAAGAATATTCAACCTTTCCTGAGGACCAATATGAATAAATATATGGTAGCAAGAAAATATGTGTATTAAAGCAAAAGTGGTTTGGAATGCAAGACCTAGGGGGGAAGGGAAGCAAAAGAGTCAGAAGAAATGAAAAATTATTAAAATTAATAGAAAAATGATACTATAGAAGTAGATGAAAATATTAAAATTATGAGGAGGTTTCATGATTCCAATTTAGTTTTCTACACTTTATGCATTTCATACCTTGCATTAAAACTCTTCGATAAAAGACTCAAATCACCATTTCTAGTGAGTGCTCAAGTTTTATCAAGCTTATATGTATAAATAACCTTTATCAGTTGATGCAGTTACCTTATCAAAAGGACGTTAAGCCTGGATTTAGCCTTTAGCTTTACATAGCATGGCAGAATCCACTTACCTATTATTCATATTTATGAAATTGTCAGAGCAGTGTAGTTAAGGAAGATTTCCAGGGAATGCATTTAGGTTATCTTGAATCCTTTAAGTTTTTATTAAAACATAATTATCGTTACTATTTAGTTCTGAATCTACAACTTATATTTAAAGAAGAAAATGTTAATGTTTAACTTCATTTGATTCATTACATTTCTATAGGATGAAGAAGAAGAACATATGGTATCAACTATTTTCTTGTCATGGTGAAATAAACTGATGATTATGTGGTTCAAATTAGCACAAAAGGAATTTATTTAATTTGTTTTCTATTGCCAGTGGTGAAGACTAAAATTGTATAAAATAACAATTAGTTGCATATTCATTGATGTGGCCAGCTTGAAGATGTAGCAAAGAAAGCGCTACTGTGAAGATAGAGGCACCCTTTCTTGGTCACTGTAAACATCTTTCTGTAAACATAATAGGCAGATCACTTATGACTAAAATCAAATTTGCCTGGGTCTATCATGCATCCACTCATAGCTTTCTACCAAACTACATACAAAAGTGTATGATACAACAAAAGTTCTTTTCACCAAAAATTAAGACTGAGAAACTTCTTAGTATGAGACTAAAGGTAAGATATTATAGAATAATATATCACCTTATGACATGTATTCCTTTATGATGTGTATCATAAAATGTAGCCTGTTTAATTAATAGTAAAGAAGACAGTTTAATCTCCTACTATGTTTGAATTCCACAAAAATATGTTGAATGAAATGTTTAAACTGAGTGGTAGACTTGCTATGATATACTTGGAAATTGATTTCCATTTGCAGTTTTAATTAACAGATTAACTCAGGACCTGTGTTGACAAAGTGGATCTCACTGAAGTAGTGGGTGAGTAGTAAAAACATATTTAAAATATTTATGAAAAAGCCTGTAAGAAATGCAGAAGAAAACGCATAATGTACTTCTGACAATTCAATGAATAAAAATAAAACGAAAATTGTATAGCTGAAATATTCATGAAAATAAAATCAACTTCCTAAGATAACATTTTATTTAACAATTAAGCACATTTGATGTATTAATCTTAATAGTACACACTTTATTATTACTATTTTTACTTTTTTTTTAATGAAAGCTTTACTACATTGCCCAAGTTATTTTTTTATAGCATGGATTCTAGTGATCTTCTCTCCTCATCCTCTTCAGTATGTGGACTATAAGGACACAGCTACACTGCTACCTTAGTTTGTTTTGTTTTGTATAAATGTAATATCTGCAAATAGTGAAACTTTTACTTTACATGCATGCTTATGATCCCAGCACCTAAGAGGCAGCGGCACTAAGGTTGACACATTTGAGACCAGCGTGACCTAAGTAGGGGCCTCCACGCAGCCAGAAAAGACTATCCGATGAGACAAACAACTGCAATAAAATCCAAACAAAAATGCAATAATGGAATTTTATGTTTTAATTACCTTTTTTTCTTCTTATTCTATTTCACTGGCTAGGATCTTCAATACAATACTGTAGAGACTTAAAAATAATGGTTTCTTTCTCATTCCTGTTTCCTTTAACTTTCCTTTTGTCTCTTTTCATGCTGAGGTAAAACTCACATCCTAACACATTTTGGATGAACAACCTACCATCTGCTGCAGTCCCAGCCCCTCGTTGTGCACACCTTTAAAATCTTAGTGAGAGAGCTTTCAGTATTCCATTATGAAGTATTGTGTTATCTATTCTTAGATAACAAAGTCTCCTTTTTCTTTAGATTAAGATTTCTTTTTTTGGGGGAGGGGAATGATTGTTTTGGAATTGTATGAAATTACATTTGTCTATTTAATAAAAGAAACATGAATTACTATTCATAGCTTTACTTTTATAAAATAGATTTGTCCATATCTACACTTCTATTCTACCATCCCGTCTCCTTTCTAATTCTTTCCTCCCCATGACTTTTCCTCTTTATATCACCAGTGTTTTGTTATGCCCTCTAACTTAAGACCTTTATACCCCTTCCCATGAATGATCCATTTCTAGTTTTATAGATTCTATGAATTGAATAATCTAATTTAAACACTCCAATCTAAAGATTCAGCACTAAGATTCACATATGAATAAGTACACATTGGACTCCTTAATGCAGATTATCAAGAGCTATGCAAGGTAATCCCTTACCAATGGGAAATTACCTAAAAGATAATTCTTCAAATATTGGAAACACCCAAAGAGAGTTTGCTTGAACCCTGGTAACAAACAATACAAGCTGTGTATTTCCTGTCAACATTCCACAGAGGAACTAGAGAAAATTAAATTAGGTATTGGAAATCTAATGCATGCTACAGAAGGAAGCACTGTCCTAGACAAACTCATAAATAAAAAGTTCACACTGTCACCAAAAATTCAATACCATAAAACACCCACTGGAGTTCATGGACCTCTAACCCCAAAGACAATAGGAATGGTATTAGGAATAATTAGCCTTACATCTCAAGGATTCATTATGACTCCAGGAATTATGGATGAAGACTTACAGGAAGAGATTGATATTATATCTTGTGTATAGAAAAATATACAGTTTAAAGCAGGAGACAGGATTGCTAAAATTCTACTATTTCCATATGTTAAAGGCAAAGCAGATCCAATTGAAAGAACGGGAGGATTTGGAAGTAGTGAAAGACATGCTTTTTTTGGCAAACATTAACCAATGAACAGATATCAAAAGTAAAAGTGAAAGTAAGCAGTACTGAAATTGAAGACTTGGTGGACATAGGAGCTGATGTAACTATGATCTCATGAGAATCTTAGAATCCACATTGGCCCCTTCAGAAGGTATCTGTAGGAAATGGAACCTTATCCTGTAGAAAATAAACCGTAAGACTGAGTGACCGGAAGGCTAAATAGGAAGGTTAAAGCCCTGTGTGGCAGATATGGCCATGAACCCACGGTGAAGAGATCTACTACAACAATGGGAGCTTAGATTAAAGTTCCCTCAGTCTCAGACAACAGATACCTATTGTTGCAGCCACTGTGGAAATCAGTGTAAAACTGCCTCAGATACACAGAAATAGACCCACCATATGACCTACTTCTGGCCATACAACCTAAAAGACCCTATTTCCTACTCCAGAGATAATGTACATCCATGTTCATAGTTGCTTTAGTCACGAAAGCTAAGTGTTGGAAATAGTATAGATGTCTTCTGTCTTTTTTTATTTTTTATTTTTTTTCCTTTATTTTTTATTTCTTCAAGTTACATCTCAATTGCAGTCCCCTCCCTATTCCCCCCTCCAGTCCCACCCTCCCACCCTCAACCCCCCATCCTCTTCCCTTTTTTTTTTTCTTTTAAGTTTAAGGTATATCTTATTTCCCCCTATAGTTTTCCCTTTCAATCCAACAAATGGCTCTTTCTCTTATAATAATAAATACAATACAAAACAACAGAGGTAATTAGGCCACAGTTAGGAGGGTTATATGGCTTAACATACATTCCCAATGACCAGTCCATATGTATTTGGTACCTGACTTTAACATTCTACTATCTAAACATCTCCATGAGTTTAAAGTTCTATATCTGACTCAACATTCATACTAACTTGCAACACAATTTTAAAAGTATCTTCTTAGATCTATAACACTCTCTTGACTCCTAAACAACTCAAAATTAAATTATGAGACTCTAGCTATTTGTTCTTCAACCACCTCAGAGACCTGAGAGGGATAAATATATCTGATTATATAGGAAGTGCAGGGCCCGCAGCTTCCAAAACTAAGAAATGACATACCAGTGGCTGCCTGGACAGTTCCCATTTTCTCTCCATACATTACAGCATCGATCTTCTGTCTTAATGGTAAGCAAAATCTTTCTAATTGGAAAAAAGCTCACTCAGTATGAGGGAATTCACAGCTGGTACTATACAATTAGCCAACTACCTGTGCTGGTAAAGCTGTGGAACCAAGAGGAAAACCTTCTACTGCTGCTTTCCTAACGAAACATAAATTTTAACTATATTCTAAATACTTATCCTTATACCCACAGATAAGTGTAGCTTTCACCCCTCATCAAAGAACTTTCTTTATGTCTTTATGTAACAGACAACAACCATTACAGAAAGCCAAAGCTGGTTAAAATGCACAGAACACTGACTATAGTGTGCCCAGCTTCACTATAACACAACTCCTACAGTTAAGGTGCCGGGAACACCTTTAAAAAGAGGTAGAAAGATTATAAGAGTCAGAATACCAAGATATCTACTGTGAGATTGTGTCTTCCAGAACACTAAATGTATTAAGAAGTATTTATGTGTATATATATATGTATATATATATATCCCATAAGTATATATGAGAAAGGGAGGCTAAGAGGTTGACAGTGAGTGGAGCAAGAAGTAAGCTATAGGAGGATTAGAGAGAAGAAAAAAATGAAAGTCTCAAAAACTATTTTTAAAATGCTATAAAGAAAGAAAATATGATACCTATATACATGGAGTTTTATTCAACTGTAAAGAAAACTAAAATTATGAAATCTTCAGGGAAATATATGGGGCTAAAAAATAACCACACATTATACAAATCCCAGAAGGCTGAGGTCTTCTAGAGAGTCATCAAATAGCATCTTCTGTCATAAGTCAGCCAATTGCCCTTCACCTAACAATTGGTCCCTCACGATATTAACACTTTTAGACCTATTACAATTTTCCATAGCTACAGCCTTCTTCCTGCCACCATGTCAGCTGTTGCAATTGAAAGGGAGCTTTCAGTACAGCTGCTCCTAAATATTTCCACTCTTAAGGGAGTAATCCTGTTTTGGGTAACCCAGGTATTTAACCTGTCTCACATAGGGTGAGTGCATTCCATAAGTTATTATTGATTCTTCAAAATGTTTAAGATCTTGTATTTTAACAGGATTCCAGGCTAGTTGTTCATTTTGTAAATTTTCACCATGTTCTGGCACTAGAGGACACTTTCAAACATGACTGCTTCCATCTATAAACTAACCTTACTTTCATTGTTTGGAATTAAAGATATGTACTAAAGACATGCCAGTATTCCCGTATGCCAATGACTTTCAGTCTGGGCCTCTAACATCCCTGGAGGTTTTCCCCCACACCCACTGCCCTAGGTTAATTCTGTTAGGGCACTACCCAGCAAATCAAATACAGTAGCTTCCAAAACCCCTCCCCTATTGGCCAAAGTTATATAATGCCCCTGATTCCAAGATGACTGCCTGACTACTTATTTTGGGCATGGGTGGGGGGGAGTGCTCTTCATTCCATGAAGGAACCACAGACTCCCTGGGCAGCCAGGCTGGCATGGGACCGCCAGCTCCTGTCTGGCAGCCACTGCCTGGGCAGGCTAGACCTGTTTAGAGTGCATGCTCCCACTGAGAGGTGCTGAGTCTCTGCTACCTCTCTGGCACCACTCACTTGGCCTGGCTTTGGAAGCTCCAGGATCTTTGAAATTGCCCTGTCCTACACTGGTGGTTCAGTTAAGAGAACTGGAACACTTGACGTTGGAGAAAAATCTTTCCTTCTGCCCCTTTGGCCTAGCTCTGGCAGCCAGCCTTTTCTGCCTGGACTGACTGAGTCAGGGCCTTCTGGTGTTCTGGTGGAGGAATGTGAGATTCTGGTCTGATAAAGGACCAGGTTGGGACTTCTCTACTGGGATCCAAAGAATGGTGCCAGTGTGGTCTGGTATCAGGCCATAAATGCATGCTCCTCTGCCTGGAAGGTATGGGCTTAGCTGTTTGGGGTAGAAAAAGGTGGAACACTGACCAGGGATCCATACTGGTCCTCTGCCAGAAAGGCTTAGAATCAAAAGGGTGGTCCTGATCTAGGCTGGGGAGTGTAGTCTAGTCCAAACCTACCAGAAAAGGGTGTCTGGGGAGGGGGGAAAGGGGGCAGGAGCTCAGTGCCTCTTGGCAGGAAAAAGCATCTCAAGCAAGCCTAGCCCATCAGGCAGAGGCAGCAAGGTGGCAGCAGGGGCTCAGAGAGGAGCCCAGGCTGCCAGTACTAGGTGACCTAGCTAGGTGGTGATTAGGCAGGAGCCTGGGGCCCTTAAGGTAGCTATCAGTGGCAGACTCTTTATGAAGGAAGGACACTTCCCCCATGCTCAAAATAAGCAGTGAGGCATTGGGCAGTGGGGGAGGGTTTTTGGAGGCAAATGTATTCGATTCACTGGGTATTTCTCTATCAGAATTAACTCAGGGTAGTGGGCGTGGGGGAAAACCTCCAGGGATGTTAGAGGCCTAGAATGAATGTCATTGGCTGAAAGTCAAGGCAGCAACGGATTTCATCAGTATGGGGAAGTTAGGGGAGGATTAGGCCACATGGCATGGTTTAGAGGAGCTAGGATCCTCAAATCAGAGGGAAGGGGGTGTTCCACTGAACAAAGGGAGTCTACTTTTCTAGTACTGAGCTCAGGGGCTTTCTAGCAATGCTAAACTTCTACCCTGTCAGCAGAAATCTCCACAGTCAAGGATAAAGCCAACTTGGTCATGGTAAATAATGTTTTTATTTATATTTGTATTTAGTTCGTAAGTATTTTATTGAGGAAATTATGAATTGATCAGGGTTATTTGCATGTAGTTTGGTTCTTTTCTTATATTACTTTGGTATTAGAGTGATAGTGGCTGCAAATTTATTGATCATTTATATGTCTGTCATTAAGACATTTCTATTCAAGTCTTTGCCTGTTTTTTTTTTTTTTTTTTTTGGTTTTTCGAGACAGGGTTTCTCTGTGTAGCCCTGGCTGTCCTGGACTCGCTTTGTAGACCAGGCTGGCCTCGAACTCACAAAGATCCGCCTGCCTCTGCCTCCCAAGTGCTGGGAGGCAGAGGCCTTTGCCTGTTTTTTAATTGTCTTTTACTTCCTTTAAAACATCCTTATTTGAAGATTTCACACATAAGATTATTGTATTTGCATCCTTTCCATTCCCTTCCTTTTCTAACTCCTCTCATTTCCCTCAACCACCCTTTCTTGTACTCATAATTTCGTCTATATTTATCTTTGGTCCATTCATAATCATGGTTTTTCACTACTTAGGTTATTTCAAAGTTCAATGTTTATTTCAAAGTAATTTCCTCCTTGCATTTGTGAATGGGACTGTTTCAGTTATTTCTTTCTCAGAATGTTTGTAATTCAAATATGGGGTGGCTATTGATTTTTACCTGTTAATTTTATGTTTTGCCACTTTGGGGAACTCTTTATGTGTAGAATGACAACACATATAAATAAAGACATGTCTTATACATTTCTCATTTGTATCATTTCTTTTATTTGTTTCTTTCTTTCCTTAAAAGATAAACAATAAATAAAAATTTAAAAATAGAATAAAAAATTAAATAAAGATTTTTAAAGTAAAAGCAAACAAACAAAACAAGAAAAGGAAAAAGCCCTGATATGATGAGACAAGTAACCTCCAAAGATTCCACAGAGCTACTTTTCTGTTGTGAATCTACAGCTGGGCATGTGGCATACCCTTAAGAGTAGTTTGTTTCCCCAGTAAGCCTCTCTTGGAGAAAACTAGATTTTCATTTGCAAGTGGTTATCAATTGGAGAAAGCTTCTAGGTTAACGGTTGGAAGCATGAGTGCACATCTATATTCAGCTCTAGGACTCCATCTGATAGAGACCAATGCGAGTCCTGAGCATGAGCTATGATGGCTGAACAATCACTATTCTATGAGTGACAGAATGTTGTTAAGAGTTAATTTATTGTTATGTTCCTTTCAGTTAATACAGTAGCATACTCTTTTGCCCAAACAGCTTTACTTGCAAATGTTCACTGCAGTGAGTCAATTGGTGTGGTTTGAGGCCTCTGATTTCTGTTACACCATCAATGTTGGATCCTCACCAGGGCTCCTTTCAGATATCCTGTTGCTGCCCTGTGTCATGGACATCCTGAAGCTTTGGTTCCATAGGACTATCCCCTTCACATGCTCAAGCAGTTTATAGATGGGGTAGATATTAGGGAGAGCCAACTCAAGGCCTTGGGTTTGAGCCTGGGTGGTGGCTGTGTTATTCAGCCCACCAGCTCTCTTTCACTCACACCACCAGGGCCAGCTTTCATGCTTGTGGTAGTTCATAAGAGGCAGAACTGGCTGTCCTACCTCAAGCCATCAGGTTTGTCTCTCCTGCACAGGTCTCCAGGACTGCCCTGGCTGGCTAGGGGAGGCACCAGCTTTCTCATTCTCACACAGAAGGAGGCAGGGGAGTCCGCATTCCTATGCTGACTAGGCAGGGGATGAGGCTGGTTCTACACAGTCCTCCAACATTAAGATGGTTCCAGGAGGCAGCCCAGACCAGAGAAGTTCACATGGCTTTTTATGGTAACATGGACCATGGGCATCAAGTCAGAACCCTGCTCCTGCATGACCACAGACCCAGATATGGCCCTCAGTGCAACATGGGTAGGAACTCACTATGGCCTCAGGTGGCAGCACAGGCTACTCAAATCAGGCTGATCTTCACCATCCTCAAATATCTAGTTCCACCTCTCTTCATAGGGCACACACCATTCCTTTCTCTTTCTCTCCCATCTCTCCATCACATACTTGTTTATCATAGTGGCACCTGTGGATGTCTTCAGCATGTGCACCTCCTGCCACATGATGTCTCTGGGTGTATTGCAGCCATGTATTGAAGGGTGTACCTTGTTTTTTATAATTTAATCACTGTGTTTCTATTAGGCTAAAAATGTACATGCAGTAAAATAATCAAATCTGAGCTTAGGTGTTTTAGGTAGTGTTAGTTGGAATTGCATGACATGAGAACATGTGCAATGCAAAATGAAATTATTTTTGCTTTAAGGGGGTCATATAATACAATATGAGGATGAGTTCCTAGAATCACTTCATACTCATCATGTTTAGATTTTGAAGTAATTTTTCATTATTGCTCATTTGGAAATCTTTAATTGTTTTTTTTTCTCTTTTGTGACTCTTGTTCACTGGCATACACTTTTGGAAACTGTCATCCATTGACACTTACCCACTGTGGCTGGTTAGTTTCATCTTTAGTATTTTATCTTCACATTTGACTCTGTGTTGCTTATGTAGACAGTGAAACTTTGTGGGTGAACCCAAAACAATTTTCAAAATTAATAAATCTCAGTTTAAGAATATAAAAGACAATCTAAAATGTTCACCAAACCAATTTGTAATCCATAATAACCAACATAAGTCAACTTAGGCAGCATCATTTTTGCTAAGTGTGTATTTGTTATTGAGACTTAGCTTTATTATAAAAACATCCATTACTGGTTTGTAAAATCAAACTCATATGATGAACAGTTTTCAAATTAATTTTAATATAATAAAAGAAAAAAATAAGTCTCATTCCAGAAACCATATGCAATTCACATGGATTAAGCTTACATTTTGAGTAATATTATTATCTTCTTATTTTTAAAATAATGCAAATAATAAATGACAATCTATATTATAATAGTATTAAAGTATAAATTTGGGTATCCATAAGTATATCAAATTATATAAAGGTAGACATTATTATTTATCAAAAGTATATTAGAGGTACTGTGCAAATTCGTCATCTGGAAAGAGGGAACTTCAATTCAGTTGAAGAATTGCTTTCATCATGTTTCCCTGTAGGCAAGTTTGTGGGACATATTCCTGATTAATGATTGATGTGGGAGGGTCAATTCTTCTGTGTCTGGATTTACACCCTGGGAAAGTGGTCCTAGGTGGTAAAAGAAAGCTACTCAAACTCAGGTCATCAAGCCTGTGTTAAAGCACCTATATGCACTGAGCCACATGCTCTGTGTTTTTAAAGAATGATTTTTTTCTTTTCTCATGTGAGTGATTCCAATCATTACTACAAATTTTATTTTTGTGTATGTGAGCATTTTGTCTGCATGTGCATCACATGTGTGTCTGACCTCCCACAGAGATCAGAAAAGAGTAACAGAAACTCTTCAAGAATTGTAATCTCCCTTAAATGCTGAACCACTACTCCAGCCCATGAAGATAAAATTATTGAGAGAGGCAAAGGGGTAAAAGATGAATTTTAATAACAGGAGAACTATTTCTTTAGTTCTACATGGCAAATATATCATGGAACTCACACTTTAGGTGGGTGTTAATCCTTGAACAATTGAGCTATTTCTGCCTTAATTTTAACAATAACCCAGTCCTTATTTCTAAAACCTGAAAAACCTCAAATGTCAGTAGACAATTCCTCACATGCTGCCAGTATTTCTTATTTTACTTTTATTACCTGTACTTTGTTGCTGATATAAGTTCTTTTTATAAAAAGGGGTGAGTAACTTTCATGTGGCAGCCTATCCTCATCTACACAAATTATAGCCTATACCTGCTTCATGAATCTACTGCTGTGTTCATTAGCTTTGACCAGAGGCCTTTAAGAGCTTGAGTATATACTCAGAAATAATGATAATTGTAATATCATTGGAGGAAACTTTTTCATAAGACTCTGTAATAAGATTTTAGTTTAATGACAGTAAGGACCTCTCTTGGCCTGAAAATAGCAGCATCATTCCTAATTAAAGGTGATTTTGATTTTCTTCTTTGCATATATGGCTTTCTTAATTGCCTTTCACTTACAAAATGTTTTCAGATGTCCAGTCTGGACATTTTAGAAAAATTTTACATTCTTTATATGATATGAGAAATTGAAGTTGGATAGTAAGCCCTCTGGGGCATTTGGAAAATGCCTAATTTCCTAGGACAGCTGCATAACTTCTTCCATTTCTATTCTGCCACCTGTCCATATCCTTCATATTCCTTGGTTCTTTGAGCTGCTGTAACACTCTTTGAACCTCTATATCACATTTCTGTGTTTTCTTTCTCTCTCACCCTCTTTATCGCTACAAATATTAAGAAGTACTAGTTCTTATATAGCATTCTAGTCCTCATAAATGATGACATGTTACTTAGCGATGAGAAATAATTCAATTTCTGTTTTTTCTAGCTAATATTTATTAACATTTTATAATATGTTCTGTAACATTTTATTTGATTCAAATGTGTACAACTTGTTTATCTAATCCATAGTAGGTGCCATAAGGACAGATACAATGCTACACTTCCTTTCAAAATAATCAACATTCTCACATATAATTTTTCCTAAAAAGTCATTAAAAAGATTTATCATTTTCTTATCATGTGGCAGGTATTATTTAATTCATATCTTAGTCACAAATATTTGTTAGGTATTATTTTTATCGTGATTTTAATAGTACAAAGACTCAATTTAGAGGCTTGTTCAAATTCATAATCTAGTAAGTAGAATAAGTGAAATTCAAACTCCAGATAACTATAAAGATCATTCTTCTAATATAACAACACTCTGGTCATTCATTGGTCTATCCCTGTTAATAAAGGGCAACTCTCATTGCACTAGCTTTCTGTGAACTATTTTTCAAATATATTTAAAATTGAATAAACAAATGCAGTTAAATTGAATAAATAAATAACAATTTGATTTGTAGATCTTTCATAATATCTGTATAGTTTCATTCTTGCACCAAATTATAGTTAGTGAATGATAGCTATGAGAGGAGAAATGGTACTCTTTTATTTTAACTGTGAAATTTAAAGTTTTCCTTCCATTAGTGCAGAGTTATGCTCATAGATGTACTGTTGAGTATTCAAAGCCAATATGTAAGTGCTGTGTTTTATATTATATATTATGTAGTTATTTGTACACATTTATTAATAAGTGACTAAGTTATGTTTATTAGAATTTCCCAGGTAATCATCACAATCTGTTATCTTCCCTCTGGATAGTTACATATTTATAAATATCACTATTCAATAATGATTAAGGATATCTTACATGGAACACAGAAGTTGCTAGCTTACATTTCCTCTATTTGTTAATTATTTCATGGAACTGATCTGTGTGTGTGTGTGTGTGTGTGTGTGTGTGTGTATGTGTGGAGAGAGAGAGAGAGAGAGAGAGAGAGAGAGAGAGAGAGAGAGAGAGATTCTGGAGAAGGTTTGGGTTAGATAGACCAATGGCTTAATTGAACCAGGTCATCTGCTTTTAATAGCTCTTCTCCCACAGCCTGGTGAAGCCTAGACCAACCACAAAAAGATGTTCATCCTAGTCTTAAAATAGTGACTTCGGTTGAGACTCAGAGGCTGTGCTTTAGCAACTGGTAATTTCAGTGCTTCTTCTACATGCAATTTTAGCAAAGAATATAGTATGTCTATCAAGAAGATTGCTGCTCTTGTGGCAGGAATTATTGGTGCTACTGGCGTTATCATATTTTTGGTAGCATTTGGAACTGAATTTGGTTACTTGCAACAGAGACTTGTGGAAGTTTTGATTCTAACAATGGAACTTTGGATATTGAAGAAGAGGTAACCTGAAATGTAATGGAATCTTTAAAAATTGTGGAACTTTATATAGTTAATATAGTTACCCATTAAAGGAGAGATATATTTTCAGAAATATACATATTGGAATGACTCTTTGGATTTTCATTTTCTTAAGGTTTATTTTAAATTCAATAATTTTTGGTCTGAGTTGATTCAGAGATTGGAGATTTAGAACCCAGGGTAAGCTGAGATGTAAAAAATCCAGGTTGAATGGACATTGTTGCAGTTTTAGTCTCTCACATTAAAGTATGTTCATTTGTATGATTAATTTGCAAAATTTTCTCCTTGTGATTTGCAAATCATTTTACTGTTTAAAAGTAATATAGAAATTTGAGCATAGAATATAGAGAACAAACCAAAAGTTTGCTTCAGTTAATAAATTTGAAGGACATTTGTTTAAATGAGTGCTTAGAAGGAAAAATGATTCTCATTTCAGGACTGTTGAGAAGTCATTTTCACTACTATGTTGTTGTCAATGTCGTCTAGTATGAAAGGCTATTTTATTGAGAAGATTATATAGGAACCAAAAGCTTTTCTCTAACTTCAATTTCAGGAAGCTCAAATGCAATCACATTATAAAACAATGCTCATCCCCCACTGATTAACAGGGCTTATTGTCCTTGCAATGTCTTCATATATAAAATACATTGCCTTTTGAAGTGATTGTCCAATAAAGAAAAAAGCTTTTTCTCTTCTTAAGAAAACAAACAAACAACAACAAAACAAAAAATAAAACAGAGTATGACTCGCTGTGAAACAGTGTGGGTAAGGAATCTGTTAATACTGGTGCTGGTTGTTAAGAAAATTCAGTTTGACCTCCATTGCTAACATTCTTTGTTTTTGTATGGCTTTCCTTTCCGAAGGTCTTCCATTTCCACAGTTTCTAATTAGTACACACTTGTCACAGTCCCATCTATTATTATTAAAAGTTTGCAAGGTAAAGTTACAGCAGACCTACTGATCTATCAATGTGTATTGCTTTTAAGATGAAACCACTTTTTTAGGGTATTTTCTTTCTAAAGAGATCATGGAATACATTTACTTTTATTTGCTTGCTTCTTGTTTCATGAAATATAGTCTCACAGTACAACCTTAGTATCAAACAGGTGGTCCTCTTTCCTCTACTCCTTAGTACTGAGATTATAAGTGTAAACTTCTTTAGTTGACTCTAAGGGAATACATTTATAATGATGGATTCATTATTAAATGAGTTATTTAACTGGAGAGACATTGTTTTGGGGGGATACTCTCCTGGTTTCTCTGATAAAATATCACCTAGGCTGCCACATATTTCCTTTACACTGTGATTAGATAGCAATTGCCTATACTCCCCAGGAAACAATAATTGACAGGCATGAACATCTCTTGCAGACACCCAATAGAATGCTAAAACTGGTTATCATATTTGAAATCAACTAGTCCATGTAGTAATAAATATCGTTTATCTCACTCCATATTTGCTTTTTTAATCACAGTAAGATTATTGTATTGCTTACAAGTATTATATTTGTATTTTTAATATTTGGCACCTACAGTATCTAGTACATGGACTAAAATTTATCTGGGCATGAGTATGTGTTACTGAATGGATTTTGCCATAGAAGATATTGATGTTCCAAAGGTCAAGCAGCATACTGAATTCACAGAACTTGAAACTGAGAAACAACCAAAACCTAGAATGTCTTATTTCATAGTCTAGAACTCTACCTGTAATTTTTTGCTTATTTTATTACTTTAGGATATATTTAGCATTCTCCATGTATAAGGATAAAGCGAAAATCAGATCTAGACTGAATGTCCCACAAACAAAAATTAATTACTAGTAAGTCTGTTAATTATTAAATGTTCTCCTCTAACAATTAGAAAGAAAGTGAATTTGTATTTTCTAGGTATATATTTTGCAGCATGACTCTTTTAAATTCATGAAAAAAATTACTAACAAATACTGATGTATAGTCACCATCAAGGGATTTAATTAGCATGTTAATAAGCTTGTGTTTAAATAAAGAAAAAAAACCTTTATGGATGATACTGTCAGTTATTACCTTGGGCATTCTCTGTAATATTCCCATGCTGAGAATAATATTTATAATATTATTTTACTGCCTACAAATAAAAAAATGATGAAAGTAATGAGTGTTAGAACTTAGTGTATTTGTTTCTATTATTGGACTTGCAAGTGCATAGGATGAAAATTTCTATTTTAGTTATGTGGAGAAAGCAAAGAACAATATAAAACCATGATATTTATACTTTTTAAAAATCTCATCCACACAGTATGATGTAATATTGTTAAATAAGCAAAAATTAAAACACACAGAGAGAAAAATGTTGACTTATCACTAGCACCTTATCCCATATTGTTTAACTACTTCTGCTTACATGCCTCTCTTATGCTACATAGCTAATCATAGAGGATTGTATACTGAACCAGTGGCAAATTTTATATGTAGCTACTTATCTATTTGGACATTTTAAGCTTAAGGGCTCTTCAACTACACAGTGTGATAGATTTTGTTGCCTGTGGTTACTTTAAAAATTTACTATCCTATTTGTTAATTCTCAGAGAGTTTGAAAGAATACAAATAGGTGTAGCATTAATTCCTTCAAATATTTTTGTCTTAAGAATTTCCCATACTATATGATAAAAATTTGTGTATGTATATTAGGGTTGAAGACTATATCTACTATACAGGCATGAAATTTGGAGATCTATGGAAAGCAATCTATAAAGAAAATAAACCCACACATGATAGAAAATAGTTACTTATTTTGGTATCCACAAATATAATTCACATTTTGCTCAGCTGTAGTTTCCAGATTTTTAAAATGAAACTTTCTTAAAGGTATTGCAAGTTAAAATATGCATATATTCAGAAATAACTTTATGTACCCAAAAATCTGATGTACCCTCCTGAATATTTAGAAATACATTAAAAACTATAGTATTATTTGAATAGTAATATATTATTATTATTATTATTATTATTATTATTATTATTATTATTATTATCAGAGGTTGTGGTGGGATGTGTCATTCCTGCCTGCAGGTTCCTGAGATCCAACTGGTCTTCTTAGTGATGTAGGTGTGGGTTGTCAGGCCACAGACTGTGTAGGCTGGAGCTGCAGCTCCCCTGCAGCAAATGCATTGGGACTGTGATCGTGGTCCTCCCACCTGCTCAGGCTGCACACAATAGTTCAGAACTGCTTTACTGCTCTAGACTGAGATCTAAATGCTGTAGATTGAGGCAGTAGACTGAGAGCCCTCCCAAAGTGGGTGTTGGCAGTGAGTTCACAAAGCATCTCCAGTACTTGGACTGGGAGGAGGAGGTGTTGGAAGGTCCCTCTCTGTCAAGAAGTTCTGTGGTCAGGTGCTGCCCGCCCCCTCGGGTAACAAGCCCAGTCCAGGACCATTTCACTGCTCTGAGCAGAGATCTAAATGTACTAGACCGAGGCTGTAGACTGAATGAACACAGGCAGGGAGTTCCGGTATGGAATTCACTTATCCAATCTCAGTGCCTTTTCCCTGCCTGAATCACAGTGCTCCAGAGCAGCTTGCTTGGGTATGCAGGGGCTTCCACCAGACTCCCTGCAGCTATGGTGTCAGGGCTGTGGCTATGGTCCTCCCAATCAACTCTCAGAGGAGTCTTAGAACCAGTCTGTACCTCTCAGTTTGAAACTCTGTGAACCTGTGCTGTCCCTGCTTCTGTATCCTGCTGTGCAGCCAGGCAGTGTGTGTGTGTGTGTGTGGGGGGGAGTTTAGTGGCCAGGCAGAGGGGGTGGAGCCTGGGGATCCAATATGGAGGTCATTCACTGAGTCCCTGCCTGTATCTCAGTGCTCCAAAGGAGCCTGCCTGGAAGAGGTTTCCACCAGACACCCTGTAGTCAGGTGGGGGATGGGGGGCAGGGAGTTCCAATTTGTGTTCTGTATGTTGCCCACAGTGTGCTTGGGCTCAGGGGAGTTGGATACCTGCCAGCTAGATCCTGCTGTTACTGGTCAGCCAGATGCTGTCATACTGAATATCCCAGGGAGAATCACCCTCAATCTTACTGTGTAGCAGCTCTGCTGGTATGCTCCTGCGTGTCCAAGCCAAGCCCCTGCACAGACGCTGCAGACTCAGGAGGTCCTATGTTTGGAAGTTGAAACTGCCAGGTGGAGTCCTGAAAGGATCTGATATGGAGGGAGTGCAGTATCCCAGTGGGAAGTACTCCATGTCCATATCTGGTGACTCAGATCCTCCAGTGTCTATATTTCCAGTACTGACTTCTTTGTTGTCCCTGGCTTTTCTGGGCAAGCCCAGATAGGCTTGCACCTCACAAAATGCCATTCAGCAGGAGTATATCGCTGCTGTTGTCCAATCTGTCTTCCTGATGATCAAAATGCGTCCAACTTGATTGCTGCCATCTTGCTCCTTCAGCTCTTTTAATTAAAACAAAATATGCAATACAAAACAATAAGAACAATTAGGCCACAATCATGAAAATTATAAGGTATAACATATATTCCCAATAAGTCCATACCTATTTGGCAACTGATATTAATATTCTATTATCTATCTATCTATCTATCTATCTATCTATCTATCTATCTATCTATCTATCTATCTATCTATCATCTATCTATCTATCTCAGTGAGTTTAAAGTTCTATACCTAACTCAGTTTCCATCCTAACTTTCATTATCAACTAAAAACATCTTCTTAGACCTAGATCATCCTTTTAATTCCTAAACAACTTAAAATTTAACTGTGAGACTTTGGCTATCTAGTCTTCAACCATATTAGAGACTTGAGAAGGATAAATACATCTGAATATACAGGAAGTGCAGAGCAAGCAGCTTCCAAAACTGAGAAATGACAGACAACTGGCTGCCTGGACAGTCCCCAATTTCTCTCAATATTTTGGAGCATCTATCTTCAGCCTTTTGGCCCAGTATCTCTGACAGACATTAATTATAAAGACCTTAAATTCTTTAAGGGATTTCTTTTCTTCTTTTAAGGCCTCAATCATTTTTATAAGTACAGACTTGCCATTATTTTCTTATGTTTCTGCTGTGATGGAATAGCCAGGGCTTGGTATACTAGGAGTCCTGAATTCCAGTGTTGCCATATTACCAACACATTTTTGTTGTGTTCTTTTGTTGGCCTTTAACCATCTGGTTGTCCTTGTCAAAGGTTGATTGTTCCTGGTGCTCACTAGATTTGGTGCACAGGAACGAGACCTGGTTTGGAGGTTGGTTGTTCCTGTGTGCCCCTTTGTGACCCTGAGATCCATAGGGTCACTTTGGGGAGTTTGGTAGGTCTAAGCACTGAAGGCTGTAGCCAAGGAGATGACCTCTTGGAGAAGCAGGAAGTGCCTGGAAGCCAAATATTGGGTCTTGCTTCCCTGGAACTCCAGGGGATGACCTCTTGGAGACTCCCTGTCAGAAGCTCTGCCAGAGATATGTGAAGTGTCTAGAGGCCAGTGAACAGTGCAAGTGTCCCTGGGACTCAGATGTGGATCCCTCAGAGAAGCTCTCTCTAGAGGTAGGAAGCACCTGGAGGCCTGAAGCTGAGGTGGAGTGTCCTGAGGCTCAGTGGATGTCTTCTAGGAGAAGCTGTCTCAGAGATGCACCTGGTGGGTAAGGGGCCTGGGTCAGTATCCCTGGAACTCAGAGGAACTCTAAAAGAACCTCTCCTAGGGGCATGGAGTTGCCTGGCTGCCGGAAGCCTGGTAGAGTATCTCAGGTGTTAGACAGTTGACTCGGGTGTATGGAGGTGCCTGGTGGTCAGAGGCTGCAGGGAACATCTCTGTGGCTCAGAGGAAGGCTTTTCCAGTGAGCTCTCCCTGGGGTCTTGGAGGCGCTTGAGTGTCTCTGTTACTAGGCGGTGATTGACCCAGTTCTCTGGAATTGCCTGGAGGCCAGAGGCCAGGGGAGCATCTCTGTGACTGAGAGGAAGACCTCTCCTAGAGGTGGCAGGGTAGCTCACAAGGAGGCCAGAAGCCTGTCTGAGTGTTTCTGGAGCTAGGATATTGCCCTGGATGATTAGAAGCACCTTGTGGCCATAGGCCTGGGAATGTCTCTATGACTGGTAGTGAGATCTCTCAGAGGAGCTCTCTTGCCCCTGGAGGCAAGAGGCCTGACTGAATGTTTCGGGCACTAGGTGGCAGTTGACTCGGGTCACTGGAAGCAACTGGCAGCCAGAGGCTAGGAGTGTCTCTGTGGCTGGGAGGGAAATCTCACTGAGAGGAGCTCTCTCTGAACTCAGTAAGCACCTGAATGCCTGAGACATGGAGCAAATGACCTGGGCTTCATAGGCCCTCGGAGGAGCATTCCTGGGGAACACAGGAACTGTTTCTCTCTGGGCAAGGAGCTGGGGCTCTGTCTTGCCGGGAGCCAGGATCTGACTTGTTTAGGTGGGCAGGTCTAGGGAGCCAGTGGCTGGAAGCTGTCTGTCTCTGTAGTCGAGAGTCTTCCTTGGTTCTAGGGAAAAACAGACATGAGTGTTTCAGCGTCAGTGATATGTCCTCTTGTTCTTTTTGCAGTTACTAAGCTCCTTTTACTGGTATACAGTACAGGCTGTGCGCTGCCATCCTGGAAACTCTTAAAGCAGGTTCATAAGGCATCAAACAGACTACACTGTGGGAATACACTCATTGAATTAGTTCAGCCAAATAATTAAGTAGACAATCCCTATGATGAGTTGATGTAGTAAGCAAATAATCTAAAATTATTTACTTCCAATAAAATAACAAAGTATATAAAGCAATAATAAAATATTATCCATTTACAGACAAAGGAGGCAATAAAATTGATTTGACAATGGCAGATAGTGAACTCACACAATGAGTATCTAACTTAAAGTATCTAAATATGAGATAATGAAATGAATTGGTGCTTCTAAACATAGCTTTCTTAAAGTAATTCTTTTGAAGAATTAAATCAAGAACACAACATTAAGAATTTTACAACAAAGGTATGAATTACATTTAAAATAAAGATTCCTGGGTTAATTTTCAGTAATTAAAATGAAAAAATCACTACAAGGCTTAATAGTAGTTTTGAGAATCATAGCAAGGAATCAATGATGGTGAACAAAACATGGTGGCAAGCCTGGCTCAAAGACTTTGTTTGACGGAAATGGCAGACTCATTTTGGATCTTGGCTCTGGTCTGACCTATTTTTCAGCAAGTACATCTTTGCATATGTCTGTCTGTATATCTATCTATAGATACAAATATAGATGCAGATATTGATCACTTGCATCCTGTACTTCTCTGTGGATATTGCAGAAACTTTAATATGGGCAAGGACAATATACAATGATGTCATTTTCTCAATGGCATAGGATATGATTCAGTATAAAGAATGCTGCAGAGCAGTTGCTTTCACCAGTATTTTTCAATAAAGTCACTTGAGTTACATTTTAATTAGAATGCAACTTAGTATTCTTTATTGTTTGGGGAAAAAAGGCAAATAGTATCTATAGCATGAAATTAAAAGTAGATATTTTCTCTAACCTGGCTAGCTTTCAAATAACAAACAGAAAGACTTATGATTTATTTGATAACTTCAAGGAACAAAAACTGAACAGTATTAATCTATTCTAATCCTCTAAGATGACTGAGCTACTTCCCAGCCAAAATCTCCATGATACTTTTGACTTTCCAGCTGTCTTCTCATGGTGTCTCATTGAGCCTCCTCATGGGTGAATCTTGTAAAAGTAATTAATTAAATTATTTACCTGTATTTAGATTATAGTTAATGGGTCATCAGTGTTAATCTTTGACCTGCCATTAAAAATGAGCACACAGAGACATATGATGGATTTTAACAAGCCTTGGCCTACATTATACAATCTTATGCCATCTAAACTAGCTCATAATTCTATCCCCAAATATGACCCCATAAGTACATACATCACATTGACTCTTATTTTCCAGGCTATGCTGATGTTCCAGTCCATGTGGCTGGATCTTCTTCCATCTCTAACCCATGGTGTGTGTCCTCCTTCCTGCTACTCTGGCTTCTTCTCTCTACCCAAGATGCTCACTGTCTGTCCCAGAAGTTCCTGGACCTTTGCACTGTCTACCTTTCTCTTTATCCAATCTCAGGTTTCAGCATTTATTTAACCAATCATAGAAAATCATTAACAAGAAAGGTAACATAGCTTCACTTCGTTTACAGCAAGCAGGTCTGTGGAAGCAGGTTAATTAACATTTAGAATTCATAACATCACTCCTTCAGAATCCTCTCTTCTCTCTCTCTCCCCTTCCCTCCCTGGAATCATAAGTCCAGCCCTATTCTCTCTTCTGCTCAGTCATTGGCTGATAAGTTTTATTGACAAATCAGAGAATAATTGATGAGCAATGTTTACAAAAATTCATGACAAGAGATTCTTAGAATAAGCATTATAGTGCCAGGTCTGGACTGCAGTGAGATATATGGGAGAAGAGAAATTGACATTTGAATAATACAAGGATAATCTTTGCACAGTGTACAATAACATTATGCCAACAGAAATCTATCTCATAGAAAAATATTTAGAGCACAGATCCAAACAATGAAGTAGTCATAATTATTTCATATAGTTATAAAAATATAAGGTATCTTTTTGATATGTCCAGACAGTGAAATAGTGAAAATTACTTCTGATATTTGTGAAAAGAAAAGTATCTTTATGTTCTGTATTATATTACATCACCTGAATTAGAATTTGAATAAATAAAAATTACCATAATAGTCAATAGAGATGAAAATTTAATAGTGTGTATTCATTTTACAATTTGATAAGTTTCATGATAAGATTTCTTTCAAGCGTATTATGAGTTTTGAACATAATCACACCATCACCCACTCTTTCTCCCCTAAAGCTAGTTTCCTTTCCCAAACAGTACTCCTGAGGGAATGAATTAAGGTTATTTTATACAGTCACCATGTATATATATTTTACACACAAGAAACCACTATATAGAACATATGATGAACACAACAACCTTAAATTCCAAGAAAATAATAATTAAAGAATAAGTGGGCAAATAAAATAAACTAAGAATGAACACCAATGACCAATAGACAGTTGAACAAAAGTTCAATGTTCTTATCCATCAAGGAAATGCAAATTAAAATGGGATTGAAATTCCATATCACCCAGCCAACAATGGCAGTTAGAATAGAGACTTAAAACTAGTCAAAGTGTAGAAAACAAGTGACTTTGTAATGTTCATCCCCAATGAGGGCATCTATATAACCCACTTTCTCAAGGGTTAGGGAGCACTGCAGAAAAGTGGGTCAGAAAGAATGTGAAAGCTGCAGGTCAGGGTGAATTTCTGTATATTAATGCTTTCTGTATGCGAAAGACATATTACACTCATGAACTCATATCAGCTGTGGTTGCTTGCACAAGACTTGCACAAGTTCAAACCAAACAACATTCCAGCATGGGAAAGAAGAGACAATAATACAAATATGAATGTGAAAAATGATAAAGAACAAGAAATATTTGCAAGGAGTCTAGGATATATTGAAGAAGAAAAACCTGAGAATTTTTGCTATAGACAGAGCACAGGTAGAATAAAAAGAGAATAGAGACCATTTACTGAAATTATGGCAGAAAACTAATTATGCATTCAAATGCAAGAGGCATTTACCACCTCAAATAGATATGACCAGAGAAGATACACTTTATGAATAATATTCAAGATGTCAAAAATACAAAGTAAAGAAACAATACTAAAACAGTATGAAAAAAGTCCCTCAACTCACATACAAAGGTAGAAATAACAGATTGCCAAAAAGAAAAGAGGGAAAAGGCCTAAATTAATAAGATTAGAGATGAAAAGGATGACATTCCATCATGTTCCAAGAAAATCTAGCACATCGGAGAATAGTTTGAAAATGTATACTCCAAAAAACTGAAAAACCTCTAATAAATTGATGATTTTATCATTGCACATGATCTACCAAAATCAAATCCTAAATGAATCACAAATAAAAACTTTTGCATATAAAAAGCAGTCATTTCTACTTTAAATCCTCAAGGTGCACATCTACTTATTAGTAATTTTCTATTAAATCATATCAGAAAACCAAGGGCAAAAATGGGTATAGGAAAGTAATAATCACCTTCATCCTCAACTCAGCTTTAGTAAGAGAGGCACATCAGCCAGTACTAGTCAGGCTGCCACTGTTCTTGTTCCCTAACCTAAAAAAAAAAAAGAACAAAAAACAAAAAAAACCTCACTCAATTATCAAGAGTGTGCCTTTCTGAACTTTAAATTGTTCCCCAAGATTTTATACATCAAAATCATTATGAAAAACATTTTAACCTAACTTTA
Source organism: Lophiomys imhausi (assembly GCA_907164525.1). Lineage (NCBI taxonomy): Eukaryota > Metazoa > Chordata > Mammalia > Rodentia > Muridae > Lophiomys > Lophiomys imhausi. The sequence goes on along the minus strand of CAJQZJ010037416.1, from coordinate 167,955 downwards.
CTAAAACTCCACATCTCTAAATTCTTTCTAAGGTTGGTGATTGAATCATTAATCTGCTCCAGCAGCAATACTTGGAAAAGATCAATCACTAATATTGCCCTTGCACTGCCAAGTGAGGGGCTAGAAACCCTCTTAGAGTTTTCATACAGCTATTAAATTATGAGGGAAGTGGTACCTGTGAGGGTAACAAGCAGAGAAAACCTACATAACAACATGAAGTGCTCAGAACACATAGTCATCAGGGCTTTGACTTTCTGAGACATACCCATTGTGGTTGTGCTAACCTATGGGCCACGTTCCATGACTTGAAAAACTGTTTTGCTGTTCCTCTTGCACAATCCCAAATACCTTTTAAAATTCCGTTTAAAATTTTTGTAAAGAATACCTCATTCCTTCCCTATGTGGAGTTTTCTGTGCTTATTGCAAAAGAGCAAAGCTCTGTTAGACAGCCAGATTCAAGTTATCTAAAAGGCTGGTGACATAGACACATAGCAAGAGGGTATGATTAAAGATAAGGCACAGACAATAGGAACAATCAGATTTCCACACTGGACAGATTACAAACAAGCCAGAAATAACAAATTACATGTGGGTCTCCCATTTCCTCTGGGGCTGTTGGCCACCAGTTCACTACGGTGATGGGAACAGATGTGAGGGGTAATGGTCAGACCCATAATAATAACAGGTTGACTTTCAGGATCAGCTTCGGTCAGGGAGCTCAACTTTATTTGGGGTAAATGAAGGTTATATAGAATTTTGAGGAGTGGGTAGGGATTTCCAGGTAGGTATACATCATTGGCTGAGGACTTAAGAGACTGAGAATGCCTCATTTGCATGGAGAGGCATAATAGGAATCCCAGGTGTTTGCTGGGCAAGTTCTTATTGGGGGAAAGGAAGTTGAAACCCTTCCTCAGATTTTTTTCTGAGGACTACATGGTGTTCCTCAGGTAGAGGATACGGGGGGGGGAGGGGGTTGGGATCCCCAGATAAAGTTAGGCAGAGAAAATGAAGCCCCACTGACAAAGGGAGTTCTCCATTTCACAGCAAGCTCAGGGATGTCAAATCATGGTAGACGGCAACCTTAGCAGAATGGTCTTCCAATAATTACAGGGAGAATACAAAGAAAGAAGTGGAAAATTCAAACCTGGGCTTACTCTTGATCAAATTAATTCAAGAAGAAGTTCTGTAACTTCTTTCCTTAATGTGATAATGATGCATATTGGTGCCTTTGAGGTTGTGTCTTAATATGTTTAACTGATTCATGAAGTAACATTAAAAAATTCATTGTACAAAACCAATATTATCCTCATACCAAAACAGAGTAAAAATGTAATAGCAACAACAATAAAACAAACTCAACAGAACAATTCCCCTTATAAAAATATAAACAAAATATTTGTAAACCAAAATGTGGAACACATCATGAACAAGTAGGCTTCATCTCAGAGGTACAAAGTTGGTTCAACATATTCAAGTCAATAAATATAGTATACCATAAATAAACGCGTGGAAACAAATCACATGGTCATATCTAGATATGCAAAAAACTATTTGATAAAGTTTGACATGCCTTTATGATTTAAGTCCTGGAAACATCAGAAATAGATATAGCACATTTCAAAATAATAGAATATATGCAATAAATCTTAATCCAGCACTATACTAAATGGAGACAAGCTGAGCAGATTTTCTCTAAAATCAGCAATGAGAAAGAGTGACCACTCTTACCTCCCTTACTCACTATAGTGTTCAAAGTTTTAGCTATAGTAATAAGACAAGAGAAAGTTATAAAGAAGATAACAACAAAAAATAAATAAGTCAAAGAAGCCACTAGATTCTGGAAATACTTTTCATGTTTCTGATTTGGCAGAATTAACATCATGAAAATGATTATATCAACAAACTTAAATATTAAATGCAATTCCTATCAAAATTCTTGTGTCATATATCATAAAATTAGAGAAAGCAACCTAAGAATTCATATAGAACCACAAAAGAACACAAATACTCAAAGAAATTATAGACAGAAAAAGCATTCATTTTTAGATCCAGTTTGAATAATCAGACTCCTGTGTCTTTGTGTGTGGTGTCTTTAATAGGGACTTATCTTCCACCTCTGAGAGACAAGCAAGAAAATTATATGTCCACATGCAAAAGAGTAAAGTTAGACCAGTTAAAATTAAATCAGTGCCCTGCACAAAATTGGATCCAAGTGAATCAAATACCTCAATTTGGAGCCTGAGACACCAAAACTGCTAGAACAAAATTTAGACAGCACCCTATAAGATATAGATATAGAAAAGGACTTTATGACTAGGACTCCGTTTGCCCAAGAACTAAGGCCAGTAATTAACAATTGGGACCTTGTAGAACCAAAAGGTTTCTGCACAGCTTAGGAAAGAATCAGTTAACTGAAGAAGAACCCCACATAATGGGAGATAATCTTTGTAAGCTACACTTTGACAAAGGATTAGTATATAGAATAGGCAAATAATTCAATAAGTAAAGAGTCAAGGAAACAAATGACCCAATTAAGATCTAGGGTAGTAATCTAAACAGAGAGTTCTGAACAGAAGAAATAAAACTGGCTCAGAAATACCTCAAAAAGTATTCATCATCCTTAGCAATTAGGGAAATGCAAATTAGAACAAACACTTAAAACCACAACAATATGAATGAATCCCAAGTACATTTTGTTAAATGAAAACTATTCACAAAAGTACAATATATATAAAGTTCCATGTATATGAAATATCAAGTAAACACTTGTAAAGACAGAAACTGATTGTTTAACAATGAAATGCAAGTTTAGAATTATTTCTAATGACCATGAGTTTCATTTAGGGGTGATAAAATTATTAAAAATTAGAATTTGGTAATTATATAACTCTGCCTTAATGATGCTGAATCAGTCTTTAAGTGAAAGAATTTATGATGTATAAATTATATTTTAGTAAAATAAAATGCTATCAGTAATTCCCATGCTAAACATGCTTTATTTTCACTAACTCCATATCAGAAAAATAGCTAATTTCCAAAATACATAAAGAACTCAAGAATCTAGGTACCAGCAAACCAAATAATCCATTTAAAAATGGGGTATAGATCTGAGTAAAGAATTCTCAACTAAGGAGTCTCAAATGGTTTGAGAAGCACCTAAAGAAATGTTCAACATCCTTAGTCATCAGGGAAATGCAACTCCAAATGACTTTGAAATTTCATCTTACACCTGTCAAAATGGCTATGATAAAAAAAAACTCAAGTGACAACTCATGCTGTAGAGGATGTGGAATGAGGGGAACATTCCTCAGATGCCGGCTTGAGTGTAAACTTGTACAGCCACTTTGGAAATCAATATGGTGGTTCTTCAGAAAATTAGGAATTAATCTACCTCAAGAGCCAGCTATACCACTACTGGACATATACCCAAAGGATGATCCACCATACTAACAAAGGTACTTGCTGAACTATGTTCATAGTAGCTTTATTTGTAATAATCAGAAACTGGAAACAACTTAGATGTCCCTCAAATGAAGAATGGATAAAGAAAATGTGATGCATTTACACAATGGATTATTGCTCAGCTTTAAAAAATGACATCATTTGCTGGCAAATGGATGGAATTAAAAAGAACATCACACTGAGTGAGGTAATCCAGACTCAGAAAGACAAACATGGTATGTACTCACTTATAAAGTGGTTGTTAGCTGTAAATTATAGCAATCCATAGACTCAGAGAAGCTAAGTAACAAGGAGGGCTCAAGGGGGAGGCATGAAAAGGGAAATAGGATAGACCTCATGGGTGTATTAGGGGGTGTCTGTGTAGGGGGTAGGTGGATATGTGAACAGGAGGGATCAGGTGAGGGGAGGATGGAGAGAAAGAATACTGAGAAAGACATCTAGAATAAGGGGCCATCTCAGATGAGCTAAAAACCTAGTGCAATGGAAACTCCCAGGAATCTCTAAGGGTGATGCTAGCTAAGACTCTTAGCAATGTGGGATATGGAACCTGAACTGGCCATTTCCTGCAACAAGGCAGGAACAAGGTTGATGTTTTTTGAAGAGTGTGTTCTTTTATGCAATAAACAGATGATTGATCACCCCCCACACATATACACATATAATAAAGACACTTCTATTCATATTAGCATTTGCATTAAATTCTGGTGTGATAGTTATATTGTTATATTAATTATATTAATAATTATAATTATCATATAATTAATTATATTAATTTCTCTCTGACTTTTCCTCTATTCTGACCCTCCCATGTACCTATCCCCTTACTCTTTTTCAAATTCATGGCCTCATTTACTTTAATTTATGCTATACATTGTGTGTGTGTGTGTGTGTGTGTGTGTGTGTGTGTTTGTGTTCCTTAGTGCATAAATACAACCTGTTCTGTCCATATAATTTTACTTGTAAATGTATGTTTTCAGGGCTGACCATTTCGTATTGGATATTAAATTAGTGGAATCTTTCCTGAGGAAGGATATTTCCCTTGCTCTAAGCATTTCTTAGTTGCCTGTAGTTCTTTGTGTAGGGTTGAAACTTTTCTGAGATTTCCCTCTTCCTTATGAACATGTTTATTTCGATCTCCTTTGATCAGGTCATGCCTAGGTAGTCATGTTAGTGATATTTCATGGGTGCAGCTTCTGACATTTCTACAAGACACAATCTAACAGCAAACTCCCTGTTCCTCCAGTTTCTACAATATTTCTGCTTCTTCTTCCACATAAGTCCTAAGCTTCTGTGTGAGAGTGTACTGACCTCCACATCTTTGCATTTTTATTGGTTGTAACTTTTTGCAATGACATCCATATAATACAAATATACTTTTCATGATGAGGGGTGAGGACTCATTGTTGAGTATAGGGCAGATATTTAGAATGTAATTAAGAATCACACTGGTTTAGTAAAGTGGTAGTTGAAGGTTTTCCTCCAAGATCCATGACCTCACTAGCTATAGGAAGCTGGCTGCTTTTTCAGTATCAAGGGTTTCCCTCTTGTTGAGAACTTTTTAAGCCCAATTAGAGAGCCATTGATTTTCAGCAATGTATGCATACCACAACTCCACGTAAAGGTTTGTATGCCATGCTGTTGGTTGTTGTGGTTCATAGGTGCCATGTGGTTCATGGGTAGGACTGTTGGTTGCTTCCCTCCTTTGGAAACTTGCATGGTCCTTCTGATGGATAGTCCTCAGCGAGAAGAGACTTTCAGGTCAGATGGAATTTGGGGCCTCATGGTTTGGTATCCAAAGTGTGTGGTGTCTTTCACAATATGGACTTAACTTTTGCCTTTGGGAGAGAGGGCTGCCAAAGAAAATAACAATAGTCTGTAGTGTTTTGGTAGTCTATTGGACAACCATGATAAACAATTGTGAAAGAGGGTTTCTCAGCATAGTTTGATTTTTATACAGTTTATCCTTTGGGGTATAATATTTCTATTTATCATCATTTCATATTCATTTATCTACTTGCTATAGTCTATAATCTAACAAATAATGTCGTTTCATTTTTTTGTTTGGTTTCTATTTATTATCAAATATTTTATTTGTTATCACATCCTCATATACACATTTATTCTTATAAGTGCATGTAAGGCTACTTTGATACTCACTATTTAGTCCCTTTTTTGTTTATTCCCTATGGTGGACTACATTTTATCAGTGGTTGTGAGTTTTATATTTTTTATACATAAGTTACATTGATATAGTTGACATGTAATGCCTGTAAATTAAACCTAATAAGGATAAAGTATGCTAAATGGAATTGGAATAGACATGTCAAAGGACAGACACTGGAATTTCTTGATGTTAACAACATACATTTTTAAACCATAGATAAATCTTAATTCTTTCCTTAATACAAATTATAAAAGCATTTGATGTAGCAAATTAATTTAATATTCACAAAGCAGCAATAATCAATTCAATTGGAATTCTTTGATAATTTAAGTGGAGGCAAATGCCTACTTATTACAAAGTATAATTAACTAGAAAACACTTTAAGATAAGTGGTCACTCCATTAACATATCTAACATTCTCAGTATATCATTAATCATGAAAAGACACTGGTATTAACACTGATATAATGACACTTCCATTATAATATCATGATTTTCATGGACTTCTAGAATCAGAGAGCATTACTATTTGAGAATCCATAGACATTATCTAGTGCAACTTCATCCTTGATTGATGTATGACCTTCCTCAAAAATATGTTGACAAGTGGCCATCAAGTCTATTCTTCAACACTTCCATTGAAAATAGCTTAGATTCTTTCACCATGTATCCTATTATAACAGCTGACAGTTAATATTGCATCCTTAGTTTTGCTGAACCGAAATCAGTCTTACTGACACATCTGACTGTGAGCTCTATTTATGTGTTTCATGGCCATACAAGTTAGCTACTTGTCAAGTAAGTGACTAATCAGTGTTATCATCGGCCTCTTCTCATTCTGAACCTTACCATGTGTTTCTGTTCTTAGATATCTTACTTTCATTCTGTTGTCTTCAACAATATAAATCTCATTCTGCTGCTGATTGAGACATTTTTTGGGGGGTGAACTGTATTTTCTGTCTATCATTATAATTCAAATACTAAAATATCCCATATATGACTTCTGACTTTTTTTCTGTATTCTTTTCTTTTTAAAGAAATTCAGATGGCATTAATTCTTTAGTTAACCTAACAAAAATATTTTTATAGTAAATGATCAATTCCACAAATCACCTTACTATTGAATTATTGTGTTTATTTGTGTGCTTTTCTGATTCTGGGTGGTAAAACTGGAACTACTTTTTGCACTTAAGTGTTTATTTTATGTAAATGATTTTTTTAATCTGGGAAGTTCTAATAAAGATTGGTATATTTTATTTTTTATGTATTTTAAAAAATATTTATTTATTGATTCAGGTTACATCTCCATCACAGTGTCCTCTTTCCACACCTCCCATTCCCACCCCATGACCCTCTATCACCTATCTTTTCCATTCCACTCCTCTGGAGTGGAGCGTCCCTACATAACAGTCCCCCACCCCAGTTCAGCAGTCATATGAGGGCCAAGAGCCTCCTCATACACTGGGGCCCTACAAGGCAACACCACTAGGGCAAAGTGTCTCATTGACAGGGAAAAAAGTGTATATTCATGTTCCCTTTAGTGCATTGGTTGTAGTATAGTTATCCTGCACTATATAGCTAAAATCCGAATATAAGTGAATAGATGTCATGTGCATCCTTCTGAGTCTGGGTTAGCTCACTCAGAATGAGCTTTTTTAGTTCCATTGAAGCCCTTCCTTATACAACAAATAAATGGGCTGAGAAAGAAATTAGGGAAACAACACCCTTCACAACAGCCACAAACAATATAAAATACTTGGGGGTAACTCTAACCAAGCAAGTGAAAGACCTGTACGACAAGAATTTCAAGTCCTTGAAGAAATAAATTGAAGAGGCCATCAGAAGATGGAAAGATCTCCCATGCTCATGGATAGGTAGGATCAACATAATAAAAATGGCCATCCTACCAAAAGCAATATACAGATTCAATGCAATTCCTATCAAAACACCACCATCATTCTTTATAGACCTAGAAAAAGCAATTCTCAACTTCATATGGAATAACAAAAAATCCAGAATAGCTAAATCAATTCTGTACAATAAAAAAAAAATCTTGAGGTATTACCATCCCTGATTTCAAGCTGTACTACAGAGCAATAGTAATAAAAACAGCATGGTACTGGTATAGAAACAGACCAGTGGATCAGTAGAATCTAATTGAAGACCCAGAAATGAACCCACACACCTATGGTCACTTAATTTTTGATCAAGAAACCAAAACCGTACAATGGCAAAAGGACAGCATCCTCAACAACTGGTGCTGGTCCAACTGGATGTCAACATGTAAACAAATGAAATTAGACCCATATTTATCACCTTGTACAAAACTTAAGTCCAAGTGGATCAAAGGCCTTAACCTAAGGCCTGACACACTAAATCTATTAGAAGAGAAAGTGGGAAAAACCCTCGAACTCATTGACACAGGTGACAACTTCCTGCACAGAACACCAACAGCTCAAGATCTAAGACCTGCAATCAATAAATGGGACCTCATGAAACTAAAAAGCTTCTGTAAGGCAAAAGGCACTGTCATTTGAACAAAACGGCAGCCGACAGACTGGGAGAAAATCTTCACCAACCCCACATCTGACAGAGGGCTAATATCCAAAATCTACAAAGAACTCAAGAAATTAAATGCCAAGAAACCAAATAATCCAATCAAAAAATGGGGAACAATTTCTTTCTTCAAGGGCTTGAAGTTCTTATTGTACAGGTCTTTTACTTGCTTGGTTAGAGTTACAACCAGGTATTTTATATTGTTTGTGGCTATTGTGAAGGGTGTTGTTTCCCTTATTTCTTTCTCTGATCATTTGTTTGTTGTATAAAGAAGGGCTTCTGATGTTTTTTTTGATTTAATTTTGCATCCAGCCACCTTGCTGAAGGTGTTTATCAGCTGTAAGAGTTCTCTGGTGGAATTTTTGGGGTCACTTATGTATACTATCATATTGTCTGCAAATAGGGATAATTTGAATTCTTCATTTCCAATTTGTATCACCTTGATCTCCTTTAGTTGTCTTATTGCTCTATCAAGAACTTCAAGTACTATATTGAAGAGATATGGTGAAAGTGGGCATCCTTGTCTTGTCTGTGAGTTTAGAGGAAATGCTTCAAGTTTCTCTCCATTTAATTTGATGTTGGCCACTGGCTTGCTGTATATTGCCTTTATTATTTCTAGGTATGGTCCTTGTATGCCCATTCTCTCCAGAACATTTAGCATGAAGGGGTGTTGGATTTTGTCAAATGCTTTTTCTGCATCTAGCGAGATTATCATGTGGGTTTTTTCTTTCATCTTGTTTATATGGTGAATTACGTTGATAGAATTTCGTATGAGGAGGTCTTTAGAAGATGGAAGGATCTCCCATGCTCATGGATAGGTAGGATCAACATAATAAAAATAGCCATCCTACCAAAAGCAATATACAGATTCAATGCAATTCCTATCAAAATACCAACACAATTCTTTATAGACCTGGAAAAAGCTGTTCTCAATTTCATATGGAACAACAAAAAACCCAGAATAGCTAAATCAATCCTGTACGAAAAAAAAAAAAAACATCGGGAGATATCACATCCCAGATTTCAAGCTGTACTACAGAGCAATAGTAGTAAAAACAGCATGGTATTTGTATAGAAACAGACCAGTAATCAATGGAATTGAATTGAAGACCCAGAAATGAATCACACACCTATGGCCACCTAATTTTTGACAAAGAACCCAAAACCACACAATGGAAAAAGGACAGCATCTTCAACAAATGGTGCTGGTCCAACTGGATGTCCACTTGTAAAAGAACGAAATTAGACCCATACTTATCACCTTGTACAAAACTTAAGTCCAAGTGTATCAATGATCTTAACATAAGGCCGGTCACACTAAATCTACTAGAAGAAAAAGTGGGAAAAACCCTCAAACTCATTGGCACAGGTGACAACTTCCTGAACAGAGCACCAACAGCTCAGGACCTAATACCAAGAATCAATAAATGGGACCTCATGAAACTGAAAAGCTTCTGTAAGGCAAAAGACACTACCGTTCGAAAAACAAAACAAAACAAAACAAAACAAACAAAAAAAAAAACGGCAGCCTACAGATTGGGAAAAAACTTCACCAACCCCACATCTGACAAAGGACTAATATCCAAAATTTACAAAGAACTCAAGAATTTAAATGTCAAGAAACCAAATAATCCAATTAAAAAATGGGGGAAAGAGCTAAATAGAGAATTCACAAAGGGGGAATTCATAAATGCCGAGAGACACTTGAAGAAATGCTCAACATCCATCAGAGAAATGCAACTCAAGAGGACTCTGAGATTCCATCTCACACCTGTCAGACTGGCTAAGATCAAAAGCTCAAATGACAGCACATGCTGGCGAGGGTGTGGAGAAAGGGGTACCCTACTCCATTGCTGGTGGGAGTGCAGGCTTGTGCATCCACTATGGAAGTCAGTCTGGTGATATCTTATAAAACTTTGAATAGCTCTGTCTCAGGACCCAGCCATACCACTTCTGGGTATACACCCAAATGACTCCTCACCGAATCACAAGGAAGTTTCCTCATCTATGTTCATAGCAGCCTTATTTGTAATATCTAGAAACTGGAAACAATCCAGATGTCCCTCAACCGAAGAATGGATTAAAAAACTGTGGTGCATCTACACAATGGAATACTACTCAGCTATCAGAAACAATGAAATCATGCAAGATTGTTACATTTTAGATCATATATTTTTTAAGGCTAGCAGAGCATGAAGAAGGCCTGCACAGATTGTGCACCAGATCTTCTGAGTATAATTTATGGTTTCAAATTCAATGTTTTTATGGTATTCCTGAGTGTGCAAATGAGTGGGTCTGACTCTTGCTGCCATATGTTGGGTTCTGTTCCTTCTGTTTACAATTTGATTTTTTAAAAACAATTATGTGGAAACCTTTACATTATCCATACTGTTTCTTTGTGCTAGATTCAATGTATTATTGTCATCTTTTGACATTGTGATTCTACCATCTACCAACTTTCCCAAAGTGACCCTCTGGATAGTAGGATCATACAGGATCACACAGGCACATGCAGCCTCTAGACACGGACTCTCTCCAGGGTAGCAAATCTAATGGGCACCAGGATCAACCAACAGACAACAGAGACAACCAAATAGCTAAAGGCCAAAAAAGGAACACAGACAACAAAAACTAGGGCAGTATGACACCAGCAGCATCTACCTATCATAGTACAGTAAGCCCAGACCATTCTCACACAGCAGAAACACAAGAAAACATTGACAAAACTATACTTATGAAAATGATTGAAGCCTTAAAAGAAGAAAATAAAATCCCTTAAAGAATTTAAGGAGATCACAATCTAACATACAAAAGTAAAGGTGCAATCTATTAAAGCCATCCAGGAAAACTCAATTCAACAGGTGAAAGCAAGGGAAAAATCCATTAAAGACATCCATGAAAACTCAATGAAACAGAAGAAAAGGGATGAAGCCCTTAAAGAAATATAGGAAAAGACAATCAAGCTGGAGAAGGAAATAAATTGGTAGAAGACTTTAAAATGGAAATAGAAGTGATGAAGAAAACATAAGCAGAGACAATTTAGGAGGTGGAAAACCTAGAAAGAAGAATCGGAACTACAGACACAAGCATCACTAACAGGATATAAGAAATTGAAGACAGGATCTCAGGTGTGGAAGACTCAATTAAAGAAACTGAAACATCAGTTAAAGAAAATGAAAAACCTAAAAAATGCCTCACCCTAAACATCAAAGAAATTAAGGACTCAATGAAAAGATTCTGGTGGTGCCAAATTAAGGACTCAATGGGAACAGAAGAAAGGGAAGACTCCCAACTCCAAGGACCAGAAAACATTTTTAACAAAATCACAGAAGAAAATTTCCCAAACCTAAAGAAAGAGTTGCCCATAAAAGTTCAGGAGGTATACAGAACACCAAATAGATAAGACCAGAACAGAAATTTCTCCCGGACAAAATAATTGAAACACTATACGTACAGAGCAAAGAAAGAATACTAAAAGCTACAAGAGAAAAAGGCCAGGTAATATATAAAGGCAGACCCATCAAATCACACCTGACTTCTGTTCTGCATCTCTGAAAGCCAGAAGGGCTTGGGAAAAGGTCTTGCAGGCCCTAAGAGACCACAGATGTCACACTAGACTATGATATACAGCAAAAATATCAATCACCATAGATGGAGAAACAAGATAGTCCATGAAGAAAAAAACAAATTTAAATAATATCTACCCGCAAACTCTAACCTGGAGAAGGTAATTATACCCAAGAAATCACAGGAAATAAATAATTCCCCTGAAACAAAAGAAACACACAAACACACTACCACCAGCTACATGAAAATAACAAGAATTAACAATCAATAGTCATTAATATCTTTCAACATCAATGGACTCAACTCACCAAAAAAAAAAAAAAAAACCAAAAACCAAAAAACAAAAAACAAACAAAACAAAACAAAACAAAAAACCCACAAGGTTACAGAATGGATCTGTAACAAGACCCATAATTTTGCTGAATACAAGAAACACAGATCACCAACAAAGATAGTCTTTACCTCAGAGTAAAGGGCTGGGAAAAGATTTTCCAAGCAATCAGTCACAAGAAGCAAGCTGGAGTAGCCATGCTAATATCACACAAAATATACTTTCAACCAAAATTAATCAAAAAAGTCAGGGAAGAACACTACATGATGTCTCTCAACCGAGGAATGGATAAAAAACAAAACAAAAAAATGTAGTACATCTACACAATGGAATCATACTCAGCCATCAGAAACAACAAAATCATGCAATTTGCAGCCAAATGGATGGAACTAGAGAAGCTCATCCTGAGTGAGCTAACCCAGACTCAGAAGGATGCACATGGCATCTATTCACTTATAATCGGATTTTAGCCATATAGTACAGGATAACTATACTACAACCAATGCACCAAAGGGAACATGAACATAGACTTTGTTTCCTGTCAATGAGACACTTTGCCCTAGTGGTGCTGCCTTGTAGGCCTCCAGTGTATGAGGAGGCTCTTGGCCCTCATATGACTGCTGAAATGGGGTGGGGGACTGATATGTAGGGACACTTCATTCTGGAGGACTGGGATAGAAGGGATACGGAGTAGAGGGTGGGAGGATGGGACTGGGGGGTGGTGGAAAGAGGGTACTGTGATGGAGGTGTAACCTGAAGTAATAAATAAACATAAGAACAACATTTATATGAATTTATAGATGTGTAAATGATGAGACTTTACTTTCAAAAATCTTAGAATTAACAATATGTCGTGGTTTTTTTTTTTTAATTTTGGTGAATCAGCTTCATCCTAAGGGCTGTATTGCTGGATATCTCTTTCCAATGCAAATTGCTGTTGGGCCTTTCTCATATCTATCCTTTGATGCGACTGCATGTGAGTTTTGAAATACATCCCTGTGTGTTGATGTGTGCCCTTAATAAGAGCTTTCTCAGTGTTAATTGAATCAATGTTATATGCTAGATTATAGATTAAATTGGTTATCTCTCCTTATGTTTTCTAGATACAAAAGAGTTCTTTTTTTAAGGAAATGAAGTTTTATTGCTCTTAAGGATGTACTGAAATTATTGAAAGCATTAATGAGTTACATTGCTTCGGAATGCACTTCCTGCATAAGCACAAATGGGGAAATCTACTCTTTGAAGTAAAATATGAGATTTTTGTTGTTTTTCTTCCTCTTCCTCCTCCTCTTCCTCTTCTTTTCTGAATATCTTCTGTCACTAAGTAACTAACATTTCTTTACAAATTGCTTAGCAAACACTTTTTTTTTCATTTGAACATTAAACATATTGAGATATGAACTCAGATCTCATTTGTTTAAAACTCGGCGTTAATGAGGTCAAGACCATGCAGTAAATCTCTGTATCAGCCAGTCATATCCTCTCCTCTCTTGTGTGGGTACAAGCATTTGAATTATGAGCTCTGATCACAAGCAGCACAAAAGAGTTCTTATTTGGAAATTTCTACCTATATGTGCTAATAGTTTTAGATGAAGAGGAAAAAAAAAGGTTGTAGGACATTCAAGATTTAAGATCTCTTAGATATTCAATGTAAACCTCAGTGAAAATGTTTGAGATTTTTTACTCAAATGAATCAATTTATTAGATATTACTAGTTCCATCTTATAGATTATAAACTGATGCTAAGAAAGCTTGAAAATAGCAGAACCCATGGTGTTCAGGGTTAAAAAATTTTAAGACATAATATTATTCACTTTTTATAATAATTGAAAACATAATGAAAGAGAAATCT
>CAJQZJ010037416.1:85464-134800 GCA_907164525.1 Lophiomys imhausi | reverse complement strand
GGAAAAAAAAAATCCTGGACAATTAAGTATAGATAGAAGAGATGGGGTAGAGGGTGGGAGGGAGGAGGTGGCAATGGAGATGTAATGAAGTAATAAATAAACATTTTTTAAAAAAGAAAACACTTCAATATAATAAAGGACATTAGATTTAGGAAAAACACAACCAACATGTACCACTTCATTTAATATAGTTCTGGAAGTCTTAGGTGAAATTATCTGTCAAAAAAGAAATTAAATGCATTCATATTTTTAAAAGAAGCAATCAAATTGTCATCATTTCCAGAGACATGATCTAATTTTAGTACTATAATTATTAATCATCATTATTGTTATTTTGCAGAGCTCAGGATGAAATTCAAACATTGCACACGTTATGCATACACACTAGTAGTGAATTATACTATGATGGAAATATAATCATATGTATGATATTACATTAAAATTTTCATCAAAATCATTTATAAATAAATATTAATTTAGAAATTTTTAATATATAAAATCAATATGCCTTGTTTGGATTAAGCACATAAATGAATAACTCTGAATCGTCAATGCATTGGTGTCACATTAAGGAAAAACATAAAAGTACTTCCCTCTCAAGTCACTAACTAAAAAGAGTGCAAATTTTAATTCTCTTATTCATGCTACCTGTGTCTTCTATCCTCTGTCTATTGTATGAGTCTGAATAGGCCTGCTGAAGATCTTTAAAATTGTTTTAAATTATTTTTAATTAATTACATTTATTTATTGCTTCAGCAATAAATACAGTCTGATTCTGTACCTGCTTAAAGACTGTTTTGTGAATCTGTTCCTGTATCAACCTATATCCATAAATAATATGTTCAACATGTATGGTGAATATTTATTTTGGAAGTCTCCTTTCAACCTCTGTAGTTTCTGCAATCAGCAAATAATACATGTGTATTCTTCTGGATCAGGAGCCTGGAAGAGTACTTAATTTGAGATTACAGCTATTGTAAAAGCTGATTACATGGAATATTCAAGGAAAATAATGTGACTTATTACATTGTTCCCTTGAAGCAGGTTAAACAAGAAAGTGAGTATATAGTAGGGTAGCGCAGTAGGATAATAGTCTTGTGCTATGGAAATCAGTCTGGTGATCCCTTAGAAAACTCGAAATAGCTCTACCTCAAGACCCAGACATACCACGCCTGGCCATACATCCAGAAGATTCCTCACCAAACCACAAGGACATTTCCTCAACTATGTTCATAGCAGCCTTATTTGTAATAGCTAGAAATTGGAAACAACCCAGATGTCCCTCAACCAAAGAATGGATGAAAAAAACTGTGGTACATCTGCACAATGGAATACTACACAGCTATCAGAAACAAGGAAATCATGTGATTTGCTGCCAAATGGATGGAACTAGAAAAGCTCATCCTGAGTGAGCTAACCCAGACCCAGAAATAAGCACATGGCATCTATTCACTTATAACTGGATTTTAGCCATATAGTACTATCCTACAACCAACAGACTGAAAGGAATAGGAACAAATCATTACTTTAAAGGGAGACAAAACTGTCTGTGAAAATCATTGCCTGCTGCAGCATATTAGGAGTGTGCTGGAGAGTACACTACAGTCATTCAATACTATGTAACATTTACATGGTTCATAACAGCGAATTAAGGCTGTTTTAAAAACAAAACCTTTGATATTTCTCTTTTATCTCATATCCTCTGTGAAGGATCCCTGCATAATATACTATTTGATATTAATCATTATTGAACCTCTTCAGAATTTACTGTTTAAACTACCTTAATAACTTTTGTTTTGCTGTTGTTTCTTATGCATTGCTCTTTATTTTCTTCTTATTCAACAACAGTACTCTTAGATTGATATTTCATGAAAGCTTGTTGCTATAGCCCCTGTCAATGAAACATTTTTGTGGAATCATTTATCTGGATGCGTCGTTCAGAACAAAAATTTTTCTAAGACCTTACATGTTGGGTCCTAGTGTCTTAGACTCTAACCTGAACAGAGTCCATCAGCCTGTCCTCTATGCAGTATTAGGTATTGGAATCATCTCTACTTCATGAAACTGATATTCAGAGACTTGCTTTTGGTTACAGGATTTTTTTTTTTTTTTTTTAGTCTTTCAGGTGGAATGTTTAAACCTTATTTGATTGTCAGCTTTTCTGTATTGAGGTAAATTCAAAGACCATTGCAAAATACAGAAATTAGCTTTATTCCATAGTCCAGATGATAGTTTTCCTCATCCTTTCATTAACACACCTTACTGAGTATTTATTATGTTCATGTTAAGGTTCCCTTATTCTCAAGTACACTGGAATATTTTAGAGAATATAGGCCTAGTGATATATCACTTTTTTGCACATGCAATGGAAGTAGACACAGAAGCATTTTCAGGTTCTAAATGGAGGTGAAGCAAAAAATAGGTATGGCATGATTATTTAGGAAAATGCATGTATTAATAAAAAATATGAGACTCATTTGAACATTGCCAGAAGCATAAGTGGTGTTGGTAGGACATAAAGTTGTAAGGGAGTGTCCCTGTTTGCAGATGAGCAATGCTCATAACCTAAAGTTGAAATAAAAAAAGAACCTTGGAGACTATAAAAAAATCATGTTTTATTTTTTAAAACAGTTAAAAGATAAAAGTCAGGGTAAGTACAGATCATGACAGTAGAAATTGGAACAAGGAGCTGTGGAAAAGGATAGAAGGGTTAAAGAGGGACAAAGGGATGGGAGAAAATGACGTATTATAATCAAGAAAAAATGTATTTAAGGATCCCATACTGAGAGACTAGAGTGGGTGGTTCAGTGACTAAGAACACTGGCTGCATTTTGAAGGACCTGAGTTCAATTGTCAGCATGTGTATGGCACTCATAACCAACTGTAACCCCAGTTCCAAGGTGTTTGCTGCCATCTTCTGGCCTAAGTGTGCACCAGGAATGTTTGATGCAAGTGGTACACAGACACCATGGAGACAAGACACCCATAAACAAAAATTGTCACAATGAAAGTTAAAAGTGTGTATGCTAATCAAAATAAATTTAAAAACAATTTGAATTGAAGGAGGATTATCTGGATATAATCACAAATACTTTTAAAAGTATCTTTGTACGTTGGAAGAATGTACTTGAAGATTTTAGCTATTTAAGCAAAGACTAAGAAAACCTTAGAATTGCTAATCAAATAGTCAATTGAGATTTTACATATTAGGCTAATAATGATGATATTGATATGGATTGGAAATATGGTAGTAATAAAAGCAAACTATGAACAAAATATGCCGTAGTATAGAACATAAAAATATTGGCTATGTATAGTCTGTCCATATTTAAATGTTGTTTTCTCTGCATAATACATGTCCAATGGTGAGAAAGCTATTAGTTTTCTCTGTGCTTCAGTTTCTATACATCTAAGATAAAATTTTGCTATGCAACAGTGTCAGTATGAGTATAAAAGGCTCAATGGACACAGATATCCTAGGAAACTGACTGATAAATCTTCAAAGTTTAGTATTTTAGTTCATTTTCTGTTGTTGTGATAAAATATTATGACTAGCAGTAATTTATAGAGGAGTGTATTTTGGCTCATGCTACCATAAGTATGAGTCCATAATGAAAGAGGAGGCGTGGTACTACACAGAGGGGGCAGGAAGCTGATGAGGATACATCTTTGACTACAGGTGTGGGTACTTTGACCCAGGGCTGGGGACCAGTGGAATGTGTAGAAGGCTTCCATATTGCTCTACAAGTGCCCATGTTTGCTGGCAAACTGTGTGACACAAGATAGAGGACACTAGCAAACTAGTGAGCCTCTGATGGCCCAGAGCAGGGCACTGGCTGTTTCCCCTGTCCGCATGAAAATCCTCTCTGCTGCTGGCAGCCTGGCACCTCCCCCGAGTGACAGTGGAATTGTTGGCTACTCCAGAGCTCAAGTCAACTCCCCGTTGGTCAAAAGGCTGTATAGAAATGCTTGCTGGTGTGCAATACAGTAGATCTGGACTCAATGCTGGTCTCTGGATTCTGTTTCCCAGGTTAGTGATTCTGTTGCCCTCACCCTCTCTTGGATCCCAGTTCCCACATATGGGCAGAAGGCAGATGAGTAAGCTGGAAATGGGTTAAGGTTATATTCTCTAAAAGCCCATCTCCAGTAAAGTACTTTCTCTGGCAAAAACCACACTTTCTAAAAGTTTCACTTCAATGTCAACAACTGGGCTTAGTAACTTAAACTTAAATTAAAAAGAGGGAAAATATGGGTATATAATATAGAAATGAAGAGATATAAGGGTGGATTATTGAATCTGTTCTGCAACTTAGGGCTATTGCTACTCTCACAATAAGGTTGCCTTTTCATACATTGGTATAAAATTTTATATTTTGACACATATATATGTATATTCAACTCTTACATAAGATATTGTACCTATGCAACTCATTTAAAAGTACAGTTTTACTTCTAATCCTTTTATGTACCTATGCAACTCATTTAAAAGTACAGTTTTACTTCTAATTCCTTTATGGACTGCTATTACAATATAATTTAGGAGAATAGGTGACGTAAATTGAAGGTTGCCCAGTCAAACTCATGGACATGTCAAATACTAATCTTAATTTATCACAAAATATATTTCCTAGGTTAAACAGTTAGTAAATGGTTATATATATATTATATACAGTTTGCTTGTTCAGACAGAACATAGATGATAGATAGATAGATTTACAAATAAATAAATAAATAGATGTTTTTAAAAAAGACCTCAGAGTTGTACAGAAAATGGCATTTAAAGATACTTTTATTATTTTAAGAATCGTTTGGCTTAAGACAGCCAGCTCCTGGCAGCTCCCATTTGACTTGGAAGGAGACAATAAGCATCAACAAAATCTCCATGAGGAGATAACTCCTATAGAGCAGAAATGCCCCTGCTCTCTCAACAGACTACATACAGGCCAAAGATGGACCAAAGTTTAAATGCAGGTAAGTTGATGGTCTGATTCTACAAACACAGGATGGGAATATCCTTCTTATGCCTGATGCACAATTAAGTCTGTGAGATATGCTTGGCCAGAAGGCTGAAGATGATGATCCAACAATATTGAGAGATTTGGGACTGTCCAGGCAGCAAACTGTTATTTTTATTTTTTTGGAAGCTGCTTGCCTGCACTCCTACTCACTGCAATAATAACTTTATCCCTTCTTAAGTCTCTAGTGGGGTTGAAGACATTAGGTACAAATTTGCATTGAGATGAAATGGTTTAAGATTTTTAAAAGATATTTTTGAATCTAAATAAGAGCTTTAGATTTATAAATACAGGATATGATAGAAAATATTTAGGTTCAGAACTTTAGATACACCAAGTTGATTTTTTTTCTTCAAGATTGGCTGATAGAAATAATCTAAACTTTATATATGTAACTTTTATATATATGACTTTCTTGATTGTTTCATAAGAACATACAGTTCTTACTGTATATAATTAAAAATAGCATTTTTACTATACAAAAAAGGGGGAATTGTTGGGATAACCTGAAAGCTGCTTGTATTTTGTTGCTAATTACTGGCCCCAGAATTTGGTTGCCACCCTTTGTTGTGTGAACCTTGCTCTACCTAATTTGGAGTTGATTGGTTGAATAAATGCTGCAGCCTGGATTGGGTAGAAGAGAAATAGGTAGGGTAAAGGTTAGGAGGGGCTCTTCAGGAGAAGAGAGGATCATGGGAAGAAGAAGCCACAAGGAAGAGGAAGAAGGAAATATGCCATGGGTTAAATAGAAGAATCATATCTCCATGTAGCCTGGAACAAGGGAATAGTGTGCAGAATAACAGCCCAGGGGACATATGTACATTATATGGGGTTTTATTTAGGGAATATCATTAAAGGCTATTTTAGATGGCCTAAGATTACACAATCCAGGTTAAGGCTTGTTAATACCCATCAGGTGTCTGTGTGATTATTTATATTGGCAGGTTTGGGATTAACACCATCAACCAATTAACCATAACATAAATACTGGTAATAATTTAATGAATTATTTCTATACCGTCCGTACCAATCACCTAACATTTCCTAAAATACATCTTCTCAGAATTATATATATATATATATAAAGCCCCTCCCATTAGCAAACTGAATCATTTGAAGAAAATACTACGCAACAAAAATGATGATGTTATTGTGATCATGAAACCTCTGCTGTTAGCAAAATGTATTCATTCTTCTCTTATTTGATAAGTAATTGTGATCTCATCAATACTGATTTTTTTCCCACACCTTTGGAATTCACCCAAAACTGTCAGTTTCTATAACATATAAATGAATGTATAATGCAGTAATTGAATTTCTTCTTAAAATACTGTCTAAACACTGGAGAAATATAGAGTTTCTTCCTAAGTTCCCAAACCATTTTAATACTGTATATTTGTCATGTGCCCCAAAGGACTACTCTTTTATGTAGGTATATTCAGGTTAGTATAGTATGTTAATAAAACATGAATTAGTTGAGAGAAGGATGTTTAATGAGGTTCACTTGCCATCCAATTAATTTAAATTAAAGTTACATGAGCGATAAAGGTTTAATTACATTTTTATGGATGTATTGTATTTCCTGAAGAATATGTGGCTATTAATTTATTAATTGTGCAATTTGTTTAAGTCCCATTAATTGGTACTTTAAGTACAAAACTGTATATTAAATGTAAATTGCTTATTTGTTCCATTTAATTTAAACTAACAGCGAATACTATAATTAACATATATGTTTTAAGGAAGATAGCACTTAACACTTTAGTTTCTGGACTTTATTATTCATAGGATTTCTTTTGACTATAAACTAAAAAATAAAACTAGTATTTTTTTATTGTATTATTTTTGTATTTTATTGTAGTATTATCTAATGAAAATACTAGTTTTATTTTTTATTAGAGGATTCAGGGTAATGCAAAATGCTTATGATGGAAATGAGTAAGAACTTTCATGAAACAAGGAACATATGATGGACTGTCATAAAACTTCTGGATATTTAATTCATTTAAATAACAATTCTTATGAGATTTCCATTTGTTTTTTTTATAATTTATTTTTTATTTCTTTAAGTTACATCTCAATCACAATCCCCTCCCTACTCCCCCCTCCAGTCCCACCCTTCCACCCTCCTCCCCCTCAACGCCCCCATCCTCTACCCTTTTTTTTTAGTTTAAGGTATATCTTTTCCCCCCAACAGTTCCCCATTTCAGTCCAACAAATGGTTCTTTCTCTTGTAACAATAAATACAATACAAAACAACAGAAATAAATAGGCCACAATTATGAGTTATATGGCTTAGCATACATTCCCAATGTCCAGTCCATAGTATAATCAAAGTCATGACTCATAAAAATATAAACATAAAAGCAAAAAACTATCTATCTTAAGTGTTATTTTCATAGGATGCAGTGCAAAATTAATATGATATAATTATGTAAAATTATTACTATATGCTAGAGTTTTCCTCATGTACATTATCTACAGAGAAAGATAGGTTTACTTCTAATGTTTTCATACATGCATGCAATAATTTTCATCATACATATTCTGGCAACACTCTTCTTTAGCCTTCCCTGTTCCATCTCCCTAAAACCTTCCCTGTTTCCTAAAAGTCTCTAGAGTATCAGAGGTCCTTGAACTGGAGTTAATACACAGATGTGAGCTGTTAAATGTGGGTGCAGCAAACTAAATTGTAGTTCTCTACAGAAGCTGGATGTGCTTTTAACGACTGGACTATCTCTCCCACCGCTAGTATCTTCATTTACTAAATGAAAAGAATGGTCCTTGCTTCTCTTGGATCAAGATTTTTGCATAAACTGAAAAATATCAACTTAATACTAAATAGGATGCATTAGTTAATATTAAAATGAAATTAAATGTATTTTTCTTTTATAACTTTATTGTGAGCTCTTCAAAGAAATACAATCAAAGAACTGTGTTGTAGCAAAACAATCATATATGTCTCCAATGTTTGGAAGAGCAAAGGAGTTGGTTAGATTGTAGAATTATAGTAAAATTTTCTGTTTCTTAGGTATGTATCAAAGTTACTTCTAAACTGCAATGATTTGTATTATATTATACACTTGATTCAATAAAATTACATTTTGTGGTGTAATATACACACTTAATGATGATAGTGAAGAGAGATACTATTGTTGGAATGATTAATATATACTGTATACCAGGCAGTTTAACTTTCCATATCTCTTTACATTTTATTTAATTTTGTAAATATTTTCCAAAATATCATGAGTTTAGATATCATTGCTTTTTTTGCAGGTAAATTCTTTTTTTTTAAAATTTTCTCAGCCTGTTCCTCTTTTTTAAAAAAATGTTTATTTATTACTTCAAGTTATATTTCCATCATAGTGCCCTCCCACCCTCTCTTCCCTCTCCCACCCATTCCACTCCTCTGATGGGAGAGTCCATACATATCAGCCCCTCTCAGTTCAACAGTCATATGAGGGCTAAGAGCTTCCTCTTGCACTGGGGGCCTACATGGTAGCACCTATAGGGAAAATTGTGCCATTAATAAGTAACAAAGTCTATGATCCTGATCTATTTGGTGTGTTGGTTGTAGGATAGTTATCCTGTATTCTATAGCTAAAATTCAATTATAAGTGAGTATATGCCATGTGTATCTTTCTGAGTCTGGGTTAATTCACTCAGGATTAACTTTTCCATCCATTTGTCTGTGAATTGCATGATTTCCTTGTTTCTGATGGCTGAGTAGTATTCCATTGTGTAAATGTACCACATTTTTTTTATTCATTTGTCATTTGAGGGACATCTGGGTTGTTTCCAGTTTCTAGCTATTACAAATAAGGCTACTATGAACATTGGTGAGGATATGTCTTTGTGGTTTGGTAAGGAATCATTTGGGTGGATAAGCAGGAGTGATATGGCTGTGTCTTGATGTAGGGCTATTGCAAGTTTTCTAAGATATCACCAGACTGATTTACATATTGGTTGTACAAGTTTACACTCCCACCAGCAATGGAGGAGGGTTCCCCTTTCTCCACAATCTCGCCAGCATGTGCTGTCATTTGAGGTTTGATTTTCTAACTGGTGTGAGATGGAATCTCAGAATCGTCTTGAGTTGCATTTCTCTGATGAATAAGGATGTTGAGCATTTCTTCAAGTGTCTCTCAGCCATTACAGATTCCTCCTTTGTGAATTCTTGGTTTAGCTCTGTTTCCCATTTTTGATTGGATTATTTAGTTTCTTGCTGTTCAATTACTTGAGTTCTTTATAAATTATGGATATTAGCTCTCTGTCTGAAGTGGAATTGGTAAAGTTCTTTTCCCAACCTGCCATTTTGTTCAAATGACAGTGTCCTTTGCCTTACAGAAGCTTTTAATTTCATGAGGTCCCATTTATTGATTGTTGGCCTTAGAGCCTGAACTATTGGTGTTCTGTTCAGGAAGTTGTCACCTGTGCCAATGAGTTCGAGGGGTTTTCCCACCTTTTCTTCTAGTAGATTTAGTGTGACCGATGTTATGTTAAGGTCTTTGATCCACTTGGACTTAAGTTTTGTACAAGGTGATAAATATGGGTCTAATTTCATTCTTTTACAAGTGGACATCCTCAACATACGAAAGTCTATAAACGTAATTCACCATATAAACAAGATGAAAGAAAAAAAACACATGATAATCTTGCTAGATGCAGAAAAAGCATTTGACAAAATCCAACACCCCTTCATGCTAAATGTTCTGGAGAGAACTGGTATACAAGGACCGTACCTAGAAATAATAAAGGCAATATACAACAAGCCAGTGGCCAACATCAAATTAAATGGAGAGAAACTTGAAGAATTTCCACTAAACTCAGGGACAAGACAAGGATGCCCACTTTCACCGTATCTCTTTAATATAGTAATTGAAGTTCTTGCTAGAGCAATAAGACAACTAAAGGAAATCAAGGGGATACAAATTGGAAACGAAGAAGTCAAACTATCCCTATTTGCAGACAATATGATAGTATACATAAGCGACACCAAAAGTTCTACCAGAGAACTCTTACAGCTGATAAACACCTTCAGCAAGGTGGCTGGATACAAAGTTAATTCAAAAAAATCAGAAGCCCTTCTTTATACAACAAACAAATGGACTGAGAAAGAAATAAGGGAACAACCCCATTCACAATAGCCACAAACAATATAAAATACCTGGGGGTAACTCTAACCAAGCAAGTAAAGGACCTGTACAACAAGAACTTCAAGCCCTTGAAGAAAGAAATGGAAGAGGCCTTTAGAAGATGGAAGGATCTCCCATGCTCATGGATAGGTAGGATCAACATAATAAAAATGACCATCCTACCAAAAGCAATATATAGATTCAATGCAATTCTTATCAAAATACCATCACAATTCTTTACAGATTTGGAAAAATCTATTCTCAATTTCATATGGAACAACAACAACAACAAAAAAAAAAACCCAGAATAGCCAAATCAATCCTGTACAATAAAAAAACTTCTGAAGGTATCACCATCCCAGATTTCAAGATGTACTACAGAGCAATAGTAGTAAAAACAGCATGGTACTGGTATAGAAACAGACCAGTAGATCAATGTAATCAAATTGAAGATCCAGAAATGGACCTACACACCTATGGCCACCTAATTTTGACAAAGAAGCCAAAACCTCACAATGGAAAAAGGACAGCATCTTCAACAAATGGTGCTGGTCCAAGGGAACTCATTTCTAAGGGAACTTGGGGGAGCCAGAGTTTGCTGTCTAGATGCAGTGATAAAATGGTTGGCTCTGGGTTCGGAAATATATCACAACTACTTACAAGAGTGAGGGTGATCTCAAACTCTGTGGTGCTATCATTTAATTTTAAGTTCTTCAAAGTTGACTCAATTTATGGTAAGGCTTTTCTTTTTATGAGGAGTTAAGTTGAATCATTTGATGTATTTGAAATAACCAATTAACCATAGCTAATGCACAAGGGCAAGAGATGAATCATTCTCTAAAAGCTTGTAAATTTGAAAGAAGGAATGCAGAGTGTCCCCCATTGTATCTTCACAGTTGATTCAACATCAATTAATGTAGACACATTTCAAAAGGATGAATAGAAATAGTTACATTTGAAATTTAACTGTTTTCTAGTCTCATGTTCTACATCACATATTCTTCCAACACAAAGAAATTGCCATTTGAGCAAGAAAATCATGAAAATATTGCAACATGTAGCCTGTTCCACTTGAATAAATACAACTAATGATCATATTCTCAATCTGAACAAAAAGGACTCTTGTGGCTAGGGGATAATTGTATCCATAGAAGGTGAATTCCAGCCTGCAGGATGATTAGAAGTTTGCATCTATTTCATTATTTAAATTACATCTATTTATCATTTAACCATTTCCATTTGTTTTAAAAAGTCTCATCAGAATTCATGTCTTAATCCAACTGATTGGAAACCTGATAGGAAAGGCCTATGTTAACTTTTCTTTTATAGCAGAAACTAAAATAATATACAGACTCATATTCTAATCACCAACAAGATAAAAGATAACCTATATATATATTTGGAGATTTTATATGCTGTGGTTAGTATATGAATTTTATAGGGATAATTGGTAGAATAGTCTTCATTAATAAATAAAACTGTATTATTTGTATGGATTAATTTTCTACTGGTGTATGTTTTTAATCACTAAACTTGAACAAGTGTCTCAAGTACTACTAAAATTTATGATCACATTTAAAAGGTTCTAGTAATTGCTTATTATTCTTCTCTGCTGTGGCTGTTAGTAAGCATTCAGCCATTTTGACCTCATATATGCACTCATATTTTGTTTGATACAAAGTATTACAAATTTAAATTTAGAATTGTTCTAAATGATACCTTTTTGCTTATTTAATTGGGTTCGTAGATTTAAAATTCTACCAATATAGTACAAGGTGAACCATGAGCCATTTTACCAGTTAATATTTCTCTTGCATGTATATACTCTCTTTCACATTTAAAAAGAATGCTGGGAAGGAATTATAGAGATAGCATGTTTGAACTGAGATCTTGGAAACTACCGTTTGGTCATGGTCTCTGAGAATATACATGAACAGAGTTCATTATTGAGAGATAAAGCATTTCATACAGACAGATTCAACTATCAGAACTGAAATTCTACCATTAAAGTTTAGAAGGCTACTCTGTTTCCATATTAGAGATGCCTAGAATTACAGGTATAATTGACAGGTTATAGATTGCTTGGTGAACACTTGGAGTGATTTTATTTTTCATTTTTTATGAACTCAGCAATTTTCTGTTAAAATGAATGTTACTAGAACAGAAAATATGGATGTCTGCAATCTTAAGCTGAGCTACTACTCAAAAGCAGAATAAACATATTTTAGAGGAACTAAGGGTGAAAAAGGTGATTCATTTTTAGTTTACCATATTTTTAGGGTGGACACACTACATAATAACCCCAAATTATCAGTAGTTTCTCTTTTAATAGCTTAATTTACAAGATGGAATCAATAAATATGAAAAACATGTCAAACGATTTTTCCTACCTAATAATCCCATAATATCAGGATTGTTTTAAGTCTCAAAAGAACTAGATGATTCTGTTTATACTAAATAAGGTATTGGGACAGAGTGAAATTTGGAATTCAGGATGGACAGTATATTCCCTTTAATATTAATTAATAAGAATGTATTCCTGCCTCTTATTTTAGGGTTATGAAATAAGAAAGTAATGAAGGAAATAATTACAATGTATATTGATTGTATGAGAAGGCATGTGTACCAACACATAACTCAAAATAATGTTCAGTTGGCTTGTTTACTAACATTCAAATGAAATAGCACATTTTTTTGTTCATAGTGCAATAGAGAATATGCATCACAACTTCTCAAATTTCACAGTGTCTCATGTGACCATTTCCTCATTCTCAGTAGCATTACCCTGTGATAATTTGTTTTTTCAGAGCTGTGTTTATTTATGTGTAGTCATAGTCATGTATATACATATTTATAAGCTCAGGGATATGCACTAAGACAGTGATTTGTATCAGTAACTATTGCTGTGAATAATATTTTTTTCTTTTCTTTTTTTTAAATTTATAAAATAGGAAAATGACAATTTTATCAAAAATGTTTTTATTTCTCTACTATCCTTTGTATGTATGCATTAAAACATATATTCTGCAGCTCTGATGTTGTAGATCTATGTGGGGAATGGACTCAAACCCATTTCCCCTGTATTGATAGTGCCTATCCACTGATATTTAGTGCTCTGGAGAGACATCATTGTGATAGCTGAGACCAAGTGGATTTTTTTAAAAGATCTGGGCAAGAAAAGAGTTTAAAATATAATGAAATGGATGGAGAGAGAAGATCTGTAAAATTTGGAAAGGTTTTAGCAAATTTCTTAGAGTACGTAAAGAGTATGAACATCGTTTACCAATAAATATGTTTTCTTAAACATTAAAAAATAAAATGTATGTTTTGGTACCCAAAGTAAAATATTTCAGGAATATTTCTATACTGGAAACATTTTATTTGATGAACCTGCTTTCTTAAATGAGTCAATACTATAATATATTATAGAAAGCTTTGTAAAGGTAAATGACATTACATGAAATGCTGTAGTTTCTTCCCATAAATCTGCTCATTAAGATAACAATGGCACAACCATAGCTGTCTCTGTCTCAGTTATCAAACGTATGGATTAAACATATTAATGATTAACTTCAAGTTGTCAATAACATACTGGTGTCACATAGGGAAACAAAAAATAAAAGCACTCCTATTGGAGTAATTCAACTACTAAGAGTAAGTACAATTTTAATATGCTATTTTATGCTACCTGTCATCTGTCCTCTGCTTGTCTGTTGTATGAATCTGAATTTGTGCCTGCATGAAGGCTGTTTTTGGATCTGTCCCTGTATCTGTGTCTGCCCCTGTATGCAATTATGTCTGTCTCTGTTCGAAAAAAAAAAAAACAAACAAAAAACAAAACAAAACCTCTTTTCTCTGTCTATTGAAGAGAAAAGAAAGCTTTACATGGGAGAAGGAATGTGATACTTTATAAAAATCTTTAAACAGTTTTGCAAGGAAGTAAATCATTGGCTCCAACAGATCCCAACTGATGCAGAAAACAAACAGTACTTCAAATATCATTATTTATCAATGAATATCCATAAATGTTGCATTCAAACTCTCTGGTGGATGCACATGCATTCTTCTGGGTCAGGCTATGGAAAAGTACATCAATAATTTAAAGCTATGCATTAGCTTAGGTTGTAAAAGCTGATTAAACAGGGAATTCAAGGCAAGTAATTGTTCTCTCTTAAAAAATACTTATTTGTCTCTCATACAATACATCCCAACCATAGTTCCCCTACCTTCATAGCTATCCCCACTTCTCTTTCCCCAAGATCAATGGCCTCCTCTATCTCCCTCAGAAAATTGCAGGATTCCCAGGGACATCAACCAAATACAGTACAAAGTACAATAAGACCAGGCACAAAACCTCACATGAAGGCTGGGCAATGCAAACCAGTAGGAGTAAAAGGGTCCCAAGAGCATGGAAAAGATTCAGAAACATCCCCACTCCCACTGTCAGGAGTTCCCCCAAAACACCAAGCCAGAAACTATATCATTTATGCAGTGGACCTAATGTGAACCCATATGGAATGCCTGTGTTTGCAGCTTTAGTTTCTGTAAGTGTCCATGAGACCTGCTTAGCTAATTCCACAGGCTTTGTTCACTCAATGTCCTAGACCTGTCTGACTCCTACAATTCCTCTTCTGGATTCCCTGAGCTCTGAAGGGAGGGATCAGATGATGGAGGCCTCCAATCTGGATTCTCTGTGAGCTTAGTGTTTGGCTGTTGGCCTCTGAAGCCACTCCCATCAGGTGCCAGAGTCAGCTTTTCTGATGACTATTGAACGAGGCTCAATCTATGTATACAACAGAACATCACTAGGATTAATTTTAATTAATTTTTTTTGGGGGGAAGTCATGTTTCATTTTATTCTAGGTCTCTGGGCTATCCAGCCTCTAGTTCCTGGTCATCCAGGTAGTGTTCAGCATGGGCTTTTTTTGTGGCATGGGCCTAAAATTAGACCAGTCATTGGTCATTGTTTGGCCCCTCACACAAGTTCTGC
Source organism: Lophiomys imhausi (assembly GCA_907164525.1). Classification (NCBI taxonomy): domain Eukaryota; kingdom Metazoa; phylum Chordata; class Mammalia; order Rodentia; family Muridae; genus Lophiomys; species Lophiomys imhausi. Next base: position 119,657 of record CAJQZJ010037416.1, on the reverse strand, counting down.
GCTACCATTGCCACAGCACATCTTGCTGGCAGGACATATGTAGGTCAAAAGTTTTGTGGCTGGGTTGTCGTCCCAGTCCTACCACTGGAAGTCTTTCTAGGTTACAGAAGATGACTGATTTCTGTAAGTCTGTTACATGTCATCAACTTCTGTACAATGACAGTTCTTCATTACTAGAAGTCCTCACAAAGGTCACCCTCACAGATTCCAGAGAGACCCAGAAAGACAACAATTTATATATATATATATATATATATATATATATATATTCACTTTTAAGTGGGTATTAGCTGTTAAGTAAATGATAATCATAGCACAGAATCTACAGATCCAGAGAGGCTAAGTAAGGAGGAGGGCTCTAGTGGGGATTCATGGATCTCCCTGGGAAGGGAAAATAAAATATTTTTGAGTGGTGGATTAGGGGTAGTTGAGGATGGGAACAGGAGGGATCAGTTGCAGAGATTATGGGGAGAGACTACTAGAATTTGAGGCCATTTGAGGGGAATGTGGAAATGAACATAGTTGAGCAAGTGTCCTTATGGTAGGATGGAAAACTCTTTGGGTTATATTCCTAGGAGTGATATATCTGGGTCTTGAGGTAGATAGATTCCCAGTTTTCTGAGAAACTGCCATATTGATTTTCAAAGTGGCTGTACAAGCTTTTACTCCCAGCAATTGAGGAGTGTTCCCCTTGCTCTACCTCCTTGCCAGTATTAGCTGTTGATTTTGTTATTGATCTAAGCCATCCAGACAGGTGTAAGATGGAATCTTAAAGTATTTTTTCATTAATTAATTCATTCATTTTACATCTCAATTGCAACCCCAATCCCTCCTCTACTCCCAGTCTCACCTTGTCACTCACTTCCCTCACATCGTCCTCAAACCTGGTAACAACCCACTCTGGCACATCAAATCCCATCAGGACTCCTCTTTCACTGAAGCAAGACAAGGGGGCTTTGCTAGGAAAATGGGATTCTGAGGAGGGAAACAGGGTCCAAGTCAGAGACAGTCACCACTCCAAATGTTAGGGGATCCATTTGAAGACCAAGCAGTCCATCAGCTTAGTATGTGTAGTAGGCTTTGGAGCAGTCCATGTATGTTCTTTTGATGGTCAGTCTGCCTGTCAGGGACAGGCTGTGTTTATGACTGATGACCTGTTGGGCACAGGTCTAGGATAGAGAGAAGGTGCAGCGTCACTGCTTGCTGGCTTTTCTCTGGTCTGCCCAGTCACTGCTGGGGCAGAATATTAAGAGAAAAATACATGTGTAGCTGAGGATATGTTCTTTTTCTGGGCAGTGTCTGCCGGTTGCCACAGGGACACATGAGTACCAGTAAAAGTGGAGTTGAACTAGCTGCCATGGGTGGGGGGGAGTCCCCAGATGCCGTGTCACTTTCTCAGGCTGGAGAGAATGTGGCGGGGTCTGGGACAGGAGTGGCAGTGAGGATTGGGTGGGGACTTCCATTGAGTCTCTGGGCCAGGGTGTCAGAGAGAGCTTTCTCAAATGGCAGAAGCTCCTTTAGGCAAAATCATGACAGCTCTGAGGGAAGCTATTTTGTCAATCAACAACCGTTTATTGCAGCTTGGGTATCTTCATGGCATAGCTCTTCCAAAAATCTCTTTTACTCTGAGATGGATGAGGGTTTTTGAATTGTGGGAAGTGGGGAGGGATTTTTTTTTTTGGGGGGGGAGGGTGAATGTATTATATTGGCTGAGGCTGAGGTGTTCGCAATGTCCTGTTTACAAGGGCAAGGGTCTCAGGGGCTGGTTATGTGACTAAACTCACCTGTGACCTCTTGGAGAGTTGCCTAAATTACATGCTCCAAGGAAGGTGGATACTTTGGAGGCTTGTGTTCACATGCTTCTGAGGGAGGATGGAACAAGGAGAGACCTTTGTTCCACAAGTTCCATTCTCAGGATGGGGCATGAGGCCTCAGTTTTGAAATTTTTTTGGGTTTGAACATGCTCTTACCTCACCAGGTCCATGCTAAATCATCTGGAGGCATGTCCCAACAACACTTTCTCTTCATTTTATAAAAAAGGCAGGATGCACGTATCAAAATAAATATACTATTTTCAGAAGGCATATACTGGGTAGGGGTTGGGGAAATAAATGGTTATCAAACCAACTTAAATTGCTTACTGGATTAAAATTTCAAGAACAAGAAGAGTTTGTATGGTGTTATCATTATTTTTTGAGGGTATTTACAATGGTCTTAAAGCAACATTTTGACTCAGACAGAGCATTATTTTTAACATTATATAAATCTCCTCTATGTGTGACAGTCATTAGGTCTAGCTTTCTTTTAGGAGCAAGACCCAGAGAGAGTTCAGTTCATCTGTCACTGGAGGAGTTCAAGGCTGTCTGCTGTGGACATAAGCTTGTCTCTAGTCAGATGTGTCTGGACCATAGCAGCTATCATAACCTCAGCAGGTCTGAGGGGGTGGCAGGTCCTGTTTCTTTCAGCAAAAGGCAGAAGAGGAACACGTTCCATCTCGTCTGGTCCGCAGTGGTAGCTGTGCCTATGCAATACTCAGAACAGGGATGACTGCACAGGTGGTTATTATTTTTTATTTTTATTTTTACATTATAGGAAGAAAGAGGTCCTGTGTAAGTTAATCTAGTACCAGTTTGATTTGCAGGGCACAATGTAGTCTGCTGGTAGAGGCCTGGAAGAGAGGAGGGGGTGTATTAAAAATAATTGCTTTCAGTAGGATAGCCATTTTTACTATGTTAATCCTACTGATCCATGTAGATGGGAGTTCTTTCTGTCTTCTGAAATCTTTTTCAGTTTCTTTCTTCAGAGACTTGAAGTTCTTGTGATACATGTCTTTCACTTGCTTGGTTAGAGTTACTCCAAGAGAACTTGGAGTTTTTCCATTGTTTGTGGCTATTGTGAAGGGTATTGTTTCACTAATTTCTTTCGTAGTCTATTGTTTATATAGAAGAGGTTATTGATTTTTTAAGTTAATTTTGTATTCACCCATGATGCTGAAGGTATATATCAACTGAACAAGTTCTCTGGTAGAATTTTGGGGGTCACTTATGTATACTATCATGTCATTTGTGAATGGGAATGCTTTAACTTCTTCCTTTCCAAATTGTATCCCCTTTATCTCCTTCAGTTATCTTATTGCTCTAGCTAGAACTTCAAGTACTATACAGAAGAGATATGGAGAGAGTGGGCAGCCTTTTAATGTCCCGGATTTTAGTGGAATTGCTTTGAGTTTCTCTCCCTTTAATTTGATGCTGGCTCTCAGCTTGCTGTATAATGCCTTTATTATATTTAGGTATAGGCGTTGTATATCTGATCTCTCCAAGACTTTTTATCATGATAGGATATTAGAATTTGTCATAGTTTTTTTTTTGTCAGCATCTAATGAAGTGATCATGTGGGTTTTTTTTCAGTTTGTTTACATGGTGGACTACAATGATGGATTTTCATACATTTAACCATCCGTGCATCCCTGGGATGAAGCGTGCTTGATCATGCTAGATGATATTTTTGATGTGCTCTTGGATTCTGTTTGTCAGTATTTTATTGTGTATTTTTGCATTAATGTTCATGAGGGAAATTAGTCTGAAATTCTCTTTCTTTGTTGAGTCTTTATGTGGTTTAGGTATCAGGGTGATTGTGGCTTCATAGAATGAGTTTGGCAGTGTTCATTCTGTTTTTGTTTTGTGGATAGTTTGATGAGTATTGGAATTAGCTCTTCTTTGAAATCCTGGTAGAATTCTGTGCTAAAATCGTCAGTCCCAGAGCTTTTTTTTTTTTTTTTTTTTTTTTTTTGGTTGGGAGCAATTTGATGACTGCTTCCATTTACTTACAGGTTGCAGGACAGTTTTATTTGTTTACCTGATCCTGATTTAACTATAGTAACTGGAATCTATCAAGAAAATAATCCATTTCATTTAGATTTTCCAATTTTGTGGAGTTCAAGCTTTTGAAGTAAGACCTTATGATTCTTTGGAGTTCCTTAGTGTCTGTTGTTATGTCCCCTTTTCATTTTTGATTTTCTTAAATTTGATACTGTTTCTTTGTTTTTAAGTTAGTTTGACTAAGGGTTTAATCTTTCTTGTTTATTTTCTCAAAGGACCAGCTCTTAGTTTCACTGATTCTTTGTATTCTGCTCTTTGTTTTTAATTAATTTATTTCTGCCCTGAGTTTGATTATTTACTGCCATCTACTTCTCTTGAGTGTGTTTGCTTCTTTTTTTTCTAGAACTTTCAGGCGTGCTTTTAAATTGTTAATAGGAAATCTCTCCAATTTCTTTATGAAGGCCCTTAGTGCTGTGAGCTTTCCTCTTAGCACTGCTTTCATTGTGTCTTATAAATTTGGGTATGTTGTGCCTTTGTTTTTAGTGAATTTTAGGAAGTCTTTAAATTCTTTCTTTATTTCTTCCCTGACCCAGTGGTCATTGATTAGAGAGTTGTTCAGGTTCTGTGAGTGTGTAGACTTTTTGCCATTTCTGTTGTTATTAATATCCAGCCTTAATCAATGGTGTTCTAATAAAATATACAAGGTTATTTCAATTTTTTGTATCAGTTGTGGCTTCCTTCGTGGTGAGTATTTGGTTAATTTTGGAGATTTTTCCATGAAGTGCTGTGTTTAGGTGAAAAGTCCTGTAGATATATGTTGGGTTCATTTGATTCATGACATCTGATAGCTTCATTATTTCCCTGTTTAGTTTTTGTTTTGATAACCTGTCTGTTAGTGATATTTGGGTTTTAAATTCTCACACTATTAATGTGTGTTTAAATGTTTGATTTAAGCTTTAGTAAAGTTTCTTTTAAGAACGAGGGCCATGAATGTTCATAATTAAGGTGTGATATTGGTGGATTTTTCCTTTGATGTGTATGAAGTGTACTTCCCCATCTTTTTTGATTAACTTTGGTTGAAAGTCTATATTATTAGATACATGAATGGCTAGTCCATTTTGATTCTTGGGTTTACCTGCTTGGAAAACCCTTTTCCAGTCCTTTACTCTGAGATAATATCTATTTTTGTTGCTGAGGTGTGCTTCTTGTGTGCAGCAGCATGATGGACCTGTTTTCCCATTAATTCGCCTAGCCTGTGCCATTTTATTGGGGTAATTGAGTCCATTGATGTTGAGAGATATTAGTGACTAATGATTGTTAATTCCTTTTATTTTGATGTTGGTAGTGGTAGAGTGTGTGTATGTTTGTTTCCCTACTTCTGGTTCTGGGATTATTTATTTTCTGTATTTTTCTGGGTGTATTTAGGCTCCTTGGGTTGGAGTTTTTCTTCTAGAATCGCCTGTAGGGCTGTGTGTGTGGATAGATATTGTTTAAATTTTGTTTTGTCATGGAAGATCTTATTTTCTCTATCTAGGGTGATTAAAAGTTTTGCTGGGTATAGTAGTCTAGGTTGGCATCTGTGGTCTTGTAGGGTCTTCAAGATATTTTCTCAGGCCCTTCTGGCTTTTAGAGTCTCTATTGAGAAGTCTCACGTAATAATGATAGGCCTGCCTTTATATGTTACTTCACAATTTTCCCTTACATCCTTCAATACTCTTTCTTTGTTCTGTACATTCAGTGTTTTGGTTATTATGTGGCCAGAGGAATTTCTTTTTTGGTCCAATCTATTTGGTGTTCTGTAAGCTTCTTGTATATTTATAGGCATCACTTTCTTTAGGTTGTGGAAGTTTTCTTCTATGATTTTTCTTGAAGATATTTTCTAGGCCTTTGATCTAAGAATCTTCTCCTTCTATTCCTATTATTCTTAGACTTATTCTTTTTATAGCGTCCAAGATTTCTTGAATATTTTGTGTCAGGAACTTTCTAGATTTAACAATTACTTTGACCAATGTATTGATTTCTTCAATTGTATTTTCTAGGTTTGAGATTCTATCTTCCATCTCTTGTTCTGTTGGTGATGTTTGTGTTTATAGTTCCTACTCTCTTCCCTAGGTATTTTATGTCCAGAATCCCCTCAGTTTGTGTTTTCTTTATTGCTTCTATTTTCATTTTCAAGTTTTGGACAGTTTTATTCATTTCCTTCACTTGTTTGATTGTGTTTTCCTATAATTATTTAAAGGATTTATTCATATGGCTCATCTGTTTATATTTTCCTGTATTTCTTTATGGGATTTATTCATTTCTTTCACTTGTTTGATGTTATTTCCCTGTTTTTTATGGTATTTGTCTATTTCCTCTTTTGAGGCCTCTACCATCATTATAGGGTTTGATTTAAGGCCATTTTCTTGGGCATTGGTTATGTTAGGATGTAAAAGTCTTGCTGTAGTAGGATAACTGGGTACTTGTTGATTGTGTTCTTATATTTTTGGTTGTGAGCCTAGATTTTAATGGCTGAGCCATCTCTCCAGCCCGTTGCTTGTGTTCTTATGATGGCCTTTAGCCATCTGAGTTGTCACTGGCTGTTACTGATGCAGCAATCCTGGATGTTTCCATGCAGTGGACCTTGGTGTTCTTTGTACAGCAGGACTGGTGGAGGCCAGTGGAGCAGTATCTGGACAATGGAGCTCAGGGGACAGCACAAAGCTCAGGTAAACTGGGTGTGTCTCAGTAGAGCCTGGCTATTCCTGGTTCAGGGGGCCTAGATGTTCCTGGTGTAACAGGCCTAGTGACAGCCTGGATGGTTCCTGGTGCAGCTGGAGGTCAATGGAGCAGTGGCCTGGACAATGAAGCTGGATGATCCTTGTGTATCAGGCCTGGATATTCCTGGTGTAGCAGGCCTGTTGAACTCCAGTGGAACAGGGTTTGGGTGATAGCACTCAGGGGAAATTATTCTGCTCAGAGCAGCTGGATGTGCCCCAGAGTACTGGATGTTCCTCATGTATCAGGCCTGGTGATCTCTGGTGCATCAGGGTCCAGACAATGGAACTTGGGGGACAACACTCAACTGAGGGCAGCTGTGTGTGGCCCAGGGGATATGGGTAGGGGGGAAATATCTAACCTGGTTGTTCCTGGTGTATGAGACATAGTGACCTCCAGTGGAGCAGGTTTGCAACAGTGGCACTCAGGAACAGCACTCAGCTCAGGCTTAAAGTAGTTTTGATTTGCATTTCCCAGATGGCTAAAGATGTTTGACATTTATTTAAGTATTTCTCAACAACTTGAGCTTCTTTTATGGAGAATTTTTGGTTTATATCTGTACCTCATTTTTAAAAAGTTGATTGTTTTGCTTTGTTGATGTTTAGTTTCTTGAGTTCTTTATATATTTTGGATATTAGTCATCTATCAGATGAGGAATTGGTGGAAATCTTTTTCCATTCTGTAGAATGCTTTTTGTCCTATTGATGGTGTCCATTGCTTACAGAAACTTTTCAGTTTCATGAAGTCCCATCTGTTAATTGTTGATCTTACTGCCTGTGATATCAGAGTTGTGTTCGGAAGTTGTCTCCTGTGTCAATGTGTTCAAGGCTGTCCCCCATCTTTTCTCTTTCTTTTCTTCGCCCCTTTCTTCAGGGTCAGTGTATCTGGTTTTATATTGAGATCTTGATCTAGCTAGACTTTAGTTTTGTGCAAGGTGATTAATAAATATTTATTTGCATTCTTCCAAATGCAGTCATCCAGTTGGAACAATACCATTTGTTGAAGATGTTTTTTTTTCCAGTGTATATTTCTGGCTTCTTTACCAAAAATCAAGTATTCATAGGTGGGTGGATTTATGCATAGTCTTCTATTTGATTCCATTGATCAAAATGTCTGCTTTTATGCTAATACTATATGGTTTTTATGACTGTAGCTCTGTAGTATAACTTGAAATCAGGGATGGTACTACCTTTGGAAGTTCTCTTTATGTTCAGGATTTTTTTTAGCTATCTTATATTGTTTTCTTTCAAGGTCTGTAAAGAATTTGAAGGAGATTTACTTGAATCTGTAGATTGTTTTGTAGAATGTTCATTTTCACTATGTGAATTCTACTGATTCTTTCCATCTTCTGATATGTTTTTCAGTTTCTTTCTTCAAATCCTTGAGGTTTTTGCTATATAATTGCTTCACTTGCTTGGTTAGCATTTTACCAGGATATTTTATATTATTTGAGGCTGCTGTGAAGGGTGTTGTTTCCCTGATTTCTCACTCATTTCTTTTGTCATTTGTATATAAGAAGGCTACTGATTTTTTTGAATTAATAGTTATACTCAGCCACCTCACTGTAGATTTTTATCATTTGTAGGAGTTCCCAGGTAGAATTTTTAGGGTCACTTATGTATATTGACATATTATCTACCAATAACAATACTTTGATTTCTTCCCTTACAATTTGTATCCACTTAATATCCTTAAGTTGTCTTATTACTCTAGGGAGAATTTCAAGTACTATATTGAATAGATGTGGAGAAAGTGAACAACCTTGTTTTGTCCTTGATTTTCATGGAATTACTTTGAGTTTCTCTCCATTTAATTTGATGTTAGCTATAGGCTATTCTACCCCCAAATACACTAGACATCTGAATAAATAATTTTACAACATCATTTTTTTGCTTTGTTATTATCACTTTTATTATTTTTTGGGGGGGGGGCTAATGAGTCCACAGATGCTAGAGGAGAATCTACTACTCTCAATTTCTTAAACCAGAATAATTATTAATTACATACCAAATACTAATTTTTTTATACCCACAATAAGTGTAAATCTAACCCCTCACCAAAGATGTCCCCCTACTGCTCAGGAGACGATTGCAGAAAGCTGCAACTAGATAGTGAAAAAAATAACCATGGGGTGACAAGCTCCATTTGCTACAACTACTACACAATGCCTGCACTTAAGTCTCTGGGAACATCAAGAAGAAGGGAGCAGAAAGATTGGAAGAACCAGAGAAACAGCAAGTCTGCTACGAGACTGTATTTCCTAGCTATGACAGGGAAAGCCATATAGATGAAATCTCAACAACATGGGTGCCTAAACAATCCTGAACATTAGTGAAAGTTGACTTCATAATGTGAATGGGGGCAATTTCACAGAGTCCCACCTCTTGCTGAAGAGCTATAGGTAATTAATAACTGGTGAAAAAAGGAGAAGCAGTCTTCCCGGGTCTCCTAATTAGTTATGCAACAGGAGTGGTCAGTAATCCTAAAACATACACAGGTAGGCAATTCTAAATTATATTTTAATTAAATCCTTAAAAAGAGGGAACACCTATTATTATTCATTTTTAATGAACATAGCAGTGGAAGGACTCTTTTAGGCTTATTACTATATCCTTATATCAGTGCATTACTCAACTCTCATCAGAGAAGCTTCTTTTTGAGTAGATGACAAAGCATAGACACCTACATCTGGACAATATACAGACAGTGAGAGACCTTGGAACATTCAGCCCTAGGTACGATTTTTTTTTTTTAATCAAAACCTTCCCATCAGAGCTCAGAGTTCTATGCAGAAGTGTAGGCAGAAAGATTGTTAGAGCTAACAGTCATGCATAACACCAAAGAAATAGTATTTTCCTGAGATAATAGGAGTGATGCACATATATACTCAGAGACTGTGACAGTTTGCGCAAGCTCAAGCTAGACAATTCCCAGCAGGAAGAAGGTAAAATAGTTAAAAAGTTCTACTCCTAACCAAGAAGCAATTTGCCGTTGATACATGTCAGGAAAGGGAAAATCAGTTTTCTCCAATGGAGTGACACTATGTATATCAACTACTCTGTAGGAATGGCATCGAGTTCAGGGATAAATAACACAAATCAGCCTTGTGATTTTAGTGTGCTTTCTTTTTTATAGTTTGGATTTTTTTTATCCTTTATATATTTATTTTCTTTTTTGAAGGAGAAATAAAGAACATGAAATTTGTTAGTTGGGGAGGTAGAGAGGATCTTGGAGAGCTTGGGGGAGGGAAAGAATATAGTAAAATATATATTGTATAAAATTTGTAAAAATTATTTTAAAATGTGGTAAAAACTGAGATTGCCAGTTATTTGCAGTGGAAGAGCGTCAGCTGAACGTGTAGACTCTTACTTTTCTTATGGCTTTTGCTTGTGTTGAAACTTCTTGTACAAACATCTGATATCCAACAGAGGTGTCTTTATTTTACTAGCTTCCCATATTTGTACACTATGACCTCTGCTACTCCACTCAGCTTTTAGTCTATAGGTTGAGTTGATTTCCCTGCCATCCTGAGACTCCACAATTTGTATGCTCTTTAGTTTGTTGTTATTTCATTGGGAAATATCTCCTAGTTATGTTCAGAGATGGAGAAACAACCACAACAATGAGATCTACACAGGAACAGAACATGATTTCACAAATCCCAAAGCCCCTAAGTACTGATAACTCTAGAGGAAGGGTAAAGCCGTGAATGTAAAATACTGAACTGGAACTTAGGCATTCTGTATAGTAGTGAATGATAGGTAGATGTATCCAGAAACTTATTCACTCCTGACCTCAAGTTCAGGGCTGTAAAACACCAAAGCAATTTCTAGGAGATGATGTTTGTTCTTGTTCACCAAGTGTGAGGTTATATTTCACTGTGAATCTCATTGTGTGATCTGAGGTTCCTGCAATACAAAGAACAATTTTTAGCTTGTCAATGACTGGTCCTTCCACTCTCTACAACTGTTTCCCTGGACTGTCTCTCACTGAGGCAGGCTCCCTGACTTGCAGTTATTCCATGTTCTCAGGTTTAAATAAAAGTTCATGTCCTGTGATGGTACCTGGTCATTGCTCTGCATGTCATATAGAATGACAAAATACATTCTTTCCCCTGTTGATCCATCTGTTGGAAGAGTTACTGTGTGATTAACTGTTTAACCGGATTTTAGGCTTGTAGACTCTGTGAACTTCTCCTGATGTTAAGAGTTTCAAGTTCTTTTTACAAGGGCCATCTATCTTACCTTTGAGAAGAGGTTTTGATGTCTCACTACTGGACAGGAAGCTGTCTGTTTGTAGCTAGCTAGTATTGGTTTTTCTTATGTCTTTGTAAGCATTACTCATCTTTTTCTCTGAACTTTTCTGCTGTTCTAAAATATTCTTTGCAAACATTAAAATTTCTCTTCGTGTCTTTCCTTGGAATAGCTTCCATTTTTTTTCAATCTAATTCTTCTCTTTAATGGAGTCATACAAAGTCAGATTCACTGTCTTACTGAAAGGCTGTGAAGTTACTCCTACCAATAAGGTTTACATATTTTGATGTTTTCTTCTTTCTCAGCATGGTCTTCTATCTGAGAGGTTTCCTCAGCATTTCTTTTAAGACAGTTTTGTATAAATATGTTTTTATCTTTCCTTTGAGTATATTTTCATCTCCCTTCATTTATAAAATATAACTTTTCTAGGTACAGTATCACTGGTTGGAACATATTGTTTTAGTCATGGTAGACATGACACTGAGTTTCAACTCAAGCCTGAACTTAATGCCTTTGCCTTATCTTTTGTGAGTAATACATATTTTAATACTATACTTTTGGTATTGGAGATGATTATTTGACATACATTCTTTTCTTTTTGTCTCCTTCAATATGTTTTTCCTTCATATATTAAAACCTGTCATATATACATAAAGGCTGGCATATGAAATTTGCTTTCTTAGCTCTTCTGGAAAGCAGATTGGTGGGTGAGCACCTTCTCGTATTTTCTGCACACAAGACAAGTACTGCAAAGGGATCTAACTCTGCCACCATATTAATTTGCCACTCCTAGAGATAATTTTAGTTTTATTCTTTTATTTTCTAATTTTACCATATATAAGTTTAAATCAAATTTCTATTGGTAACTGATGATTGTCCTATTTCACACATTTGTTTTGCCTATTAGAAAAAAGACAAATCTCAGACTCAGAGTCATCTTGGAAGTAAATACATTATCATAATGGTCTTTAGTGGTTTGCTATTTAACTAAAATAACCATTACTTTAACATTTATCACTGGAAAGCACTATAACTTGGTAGTACACATTTTAATAAAATACTTTTATTAACTCTGAGAATTTTATACACATATACAATGTATTTTGATCATATGTATCCCACTCCTCCTAACACTTCCAAGATCCCCATCCCTTTCAAAATTCATGACCTCCCTTTTCCCAAATAACCCACAGACTCCAATTTGTGCTTCCTATATACCTGTTGATGTGTAACATCTGCTGTTGAATAGTCAACCTATCAAGGGCTACATCCTTAAGGAAAACTGACTCTAGTTTCCCCAGAAGTTATCATTTGTCAATGACCCCTACCAACCTCTATGTTTTAATATAGACTGGCTTGATCTTGTAGACTTCTTTTGAAGCAACCACAGTTGCTCTGAATTCAGGAGTACAATGGTACTGTCATGTCCAAAAGACAATATTTTGATCTGGTCCTTGCCAACCTCTGGCGCTTACACTTTTTACAGTGGTCTCTTAGCCTGGAGATATATGACATAAATATCCCATTGGTGGCTGAGAACTCCACAGACATGTATTCTCTGTACTGTGTTCTCTTAGGAATTTCTGTTTTTACCTCTGCCACTGCACAAAAAAAAAATGTTTTGATGAGATTCAAGACCTGCACTAATGATGAATATATGAAATTTGAGGACATTTTGATATTAAGTCCATTTAGAAAAATGATTGTGGTTTATTTTGCTAGGTAACATATCCTGCGTACATTATTATAATAAAAGATCCTATTTTGTGCTCTGTGACATATTATTCATTTAAATAACTACTGTATTTAAGGAAATGCACTGCTGAAATAAATGAGAGTCTCTTTTTTTCCATAATTCTATTAACTAACTTTTTTTTAATTTTAAAAACAGTGCTCTGTTATTTTTTTATTTTTTAATGTTCCATATTGACAATCTTTTCATGTAAATGTCTATTTTGAAATGTTCAGCATTATCCCTCTCAGGTCTCTGAGGTGGTTGAAGAATAGACAGCTAGAGTCTCATAGTTAAATTTTGAGTTGTTTAGGAATCAAGAGGGTGTTATAGATCTAAGAAGATACTCTTAAAAGTGTGTTGCAAGTTAGTATGAATGTTGAGTCAGATATAGACCTTTAAACTCATGGAGATGGTTAGATAGTAGAATGTTAAAGTCAGGGGCCAAATATGTATAAACTGGACATTGGGAAGGTATACTGGGCCATTTAACTCTCATAAATGTGGCATATTTATATCTGTTGTTTTGTATAATACTTACTGTAATAAGAGAAGGAACCATCTGTTGGACTGAAAGGGGAAACTTCTGGGGGGAAGAGGGTGGAAGGGCGGGATAGGAAGGGGGAATAGGGAGGGGTTTGTTACTGAGATGTAACTTGAAGAAAAAAAATAAAGTATTTAAAAAAAACAATAATGCAATAACACCATCAGTACATTTGATTAGGTATTGTTTGGTCTGTTATGACTTTGGTATCAATATAAAGCCTCTTTATGCTTTGTTCCTCGACTCTTTCAAAGGGTAACTTTTATTTTTTCCTGCCAAATATGAATATCTTCAGTAAACAATCTTAGAACTTAAAGTCAGTTCCTGGACAGTGCTTTTGTTTTTCAGTTATGTTTGACTACAACCTCAGAAGATTTGTCTAAGCAAAGAACCCCCCACAAGTAGAAACTAAGTACATCAGATCTGAGCTTTGAATTTTCTTCTAAACCATAGTAACAGCCACTGCTCACAGTTAACAGAATTCATTGCTCTCTATGTCACTTTTGTCTGTGAGGTTAACATTGCTGAATACTTATAAACTCTTAGATAAAAGAAGCTACCAGAGTTATTTTTTTAGAAACTCAAGTTTGAATGGATGATTCAAATATGTGAATGAAAGTTAATGTGGGAACCACATTAAATTACCAATATCTTCACTGTATGATTAGATCTAATGTTTAAACTTTCTAAATAATCATTAACAACTGTTTTTCTTCGTTTCCAAAGTCACTTGAAAAATGATAAATACTGAATTATTTTCCCGAATGAGAAGCTCAAGAAGTTCACTGAGTAAGTATTCTTTTATTTATTTATTTATTTACTTACTTACTTACTTATTTATTTATCTATCTATTTATTTATTTATTTATTTATTTATTTATTTATCTATCTATTTGTTTGTTTGTTTATTTATTTATTTATCTATCTATTTATTTATCAGATAGGAAGATAGCAGTGACCTTCACTTTGAAAGATCATTTTGGCTACAAAAGGAATGAAAATCAATGAGGCTGATTTGGGTTTATTAACTAACTTTTTAAAAGCATGTTTGCAATAGGATATTCTGAACTTTTATAGGAATGGGCATGTCTGCCCAATGTAATTATTTTTAATTAGTCTTTGGAAACTTCAGGGGATAGTTTAGAAATTTCTGTTAGTGGCTGAAGGATGTAGAATTTTTTCTTTTACTTGCTGTGATTTATAAGACTTTACAATAGATCTATCATTTTTCCATTGGATCTACTATATTCAACATCAGGTTTTGTTTATCAACAAACAAAAAACAAACTGAGTGACTCATTTTGCTTTTGACATGTAGCATTTAATTTGGCCTCATTTTAAAAAACAAAAACTTTGTTTTTATTCGTAGTGTAACATACATAACTTCATACTCAAAGATTAGTGAAACTCTCAGATTCTATCAGAGAAGGTTTTCTGGAGAAAATTGTATTCGTAAGAGTTTAAGGTTAAAAAATTAGTAATGCATTTTTTTCATGGAAGTGCATTTAATATCTAGTGACAGTGTGTGTAGCTATAATATCTTACAGAATAAGATTTGAAGATTTTAGTTCTATATTTTTTATTTCAGAATTAATATTCACATTTCTGCATTATATATGGGAATTTAATGAATTTTACATTTTTATTTTGAATTGTCTATTTTTAAAATAATTTTTTATTTAAAACAAATCAAAATTTTAAAATTGAATGATATCATGAGGTTAAGTCATGTGGGATAAACACAAGGAGAGAAGTTGCAGGGACAATTAGAATAGATTTACACTATGCATAGAATGGGAATTTGGGACATACGGATAGGTTACTTTTCTTTAATTACAACCATTTTCCCCTTTGAGAGTTTGGTGAGATAACAAATGAGTAATTATTTGACCAAAACATATATTTTATGCTTTCTATTCTATTCTTAGTGTTGTATTTTAAATAATAATCGGTGCTGCTTGTCTATTGTCTTACAGAAATAATAAGTGTACTTTATATTTACAAGTTATTCAGTGAAGGACTCCTAAGATCTTACACATGAAACACTACTTCCTCAAAAGCACAGAAAGCTTGCTTCTATGACATTATGAGTTATGCTTATGAGTTTTCTTAAGTGTTTTAAAATGATATCTCAGGGTTATACAAATGCTGTATTGGCATTTCAAGTGGTAATTCTTTTCTATAGATTCTCTTTCCATAATGGTTTTACCTTTTTATTATCTGGTCAATGTAGAAATGATCATTTATGCCCAAATATATTAATAGTAGTAGAAAGTTAAGATTTACAACCACATGTCTCTCAATCATACCTTAAAACCATTGGTGCACACACACTATCATTTCCAAGGTAAAACAGGCCCCAGAACACAGATAAAGTAGTGTAAAATTTATCAGGTTTGCTGATAAATGATATGGCTCATTACTAGAGTATGAAGTTTTGACAATAGATGTTAATTTTCCCTTGGTCAGTGACAGTTTATTTCCTTTAGTTTTCATTTTAAAAATTTATTCTAGTACTATCAAAGTGCTAGGAAATTTTTTGCTTCATTGTACAGTTATGTCACAGAGAAGAGACATTCTTATGGTTTTGTTATTTATTTATTTATTTATTTATTTTTGTTCTTCACCTCATTTGGGACTAATAATAATTCGGAACTCTTGATTTTTAGAAAAATGAATGTTTTAGGTAAAATTCCAAATAAATTGAACAGTGAGATGCAATACGTTCTAACTGAATCCAATTTGGAGCCTCTGTGCCTCCCATCTTTTAAGTCCATTCTTCTCTTAATTCTAAGAATATCATCTGTTCAGCTGGTACATGAGAACATTGAGAATTAGCACAATTACTTGCAAATATATATTTGCCATGAACCAAGACATATGATTAGAACTGACTTCAAGGAAAGCTGAGAAATGCATTTCAATTGTGTGCCTAGGTATAGTAAGCAGACATCTGGTGAATGGCTCATCAAGTTCTGCTTCACTTACTTCCTCGTGAATATTAAAATATTCCCTGAGGATTCTTTCAACACTGAACACTGTGTTTGGTTTTACAGAGTTTTTCCCTTGCCTAATGTTTTCCACATAAGTAAGGCAGCCATATAACTATTGCTCAAACTAGAACACTTTTAGTTATTGTGGTGTGTGCTATTAAGATGGAACAAATGACATAAACAAACACTGTTTGGAGAAACTTAGACATGTGTCTATCCAATATATTGTCAGATAATTACCACTTGAGATGAAACAATGGATATCTGTTCATACCACATAGCATTTTGTGCAGTGTTCACTATTCAGCAAATCAATAAACACCTGCAAGTTTGAATGAATTATGAGATATTATACAAGTATAATTATTTCATTTAAAGATAATATCCTATCCTTCTTTCAAAAAATGTGATACATGTGGTAGTGTGCAGATAAAAAACAAGATTAGCTTCATGAGCTGTTGTCATTTAGCTACTTAATACTGGCTCAGCCAGTTTTTCAGAATATCCTGGAAACAGTTAATGATTAATGAAAAGTATTATGACATTTACATCACTAAGATTTCTACCACCAGTAAATGGAATCAGAATGATATTCCATGTGTTTCCCTAAAACTATATCTTCTGTTTCTCGGTTGTAAAAGAAATAGAATGGGTACAAATTCAAATTACTTTTTCAATTCTCAAGATTAATAAGGATTGATTAGAGTGTATTCAGAGAATAATGACAAAAACATTTAGAATTTTTGGTATGAAAAAATTGGTAGAAAATATACTAATATTTAGATTGGAAAAAATAATCAAAGCATAATCAGGGTAATTATAGTTAAATTGTTAAAGAAAGAAAGTAGTAAACTTCTTCAGGGTTTAAGCCAGGATCAGTATATAGAAGTGAAAAAAGGCATATTTATGACTTGTATCTTAAAGAAGAAAAAAATAAATCTGACAGAACACTGTTGTCTATGGGAAGAGTAAGTTTATGTATGAATTAGGCAACTAATTGGTGAATATATTATATCAGAATTGAAAATGTTCTGTATTCCTTCCAAATTGAAAAGAGACTGTGCCATTTTTACTATAATTGATAAAGGTACAGAACAAATGCTGCATATTATTTCTGATTCTTCCAGTAAGAATATTGTAATATAACTCTGAAATTATGCTTAGTCTGAAAAATCACTGACACTGAATGCCACATGTTTAAGTGACCCCAGAGCCTATTTCATGTAATCTTTCATTTCTATCTTTATATTAAGAATAATTTGAAACAATATTTTGATAAGTTAATATGAGTTCTAGAGAAATATATAGTAAGATATATGTATACATTTTCTATGATATGTATCTCTGAGAAAACTTATTTCCTTTTTCACTCCACAAGGATAAACCTGTCATGCCAAACATATATGCTTTGGCTGACATAGAAATGAAATTATTTCCTGGGACCTGACACTTGTAGAAAACCTATCAAATTATACAAGTGAGGCTTTGCTCTCTGAAGTGTTTTTTTTTAAATCATGTAATGATTCTGAAAAGGGAGATGATATTTTATTAAATTATAGATTCCTCCTGGCACATTAAAAAGCATGCCTGTCTCAGTTAAGATTACCATTTGGTGAAGCAAAGGATGATCTGTCCAGTCTTATCAATAATGAGTTTTTTTCTACAGCTCAGTGCACAGTCTTCCTATTCCAGGACTTGATTGAAAGACATGTGCAATAAACCCAACTTGATGTACAGTTTCAGCAATTAAAATGAATGTGTGTTTGTACATTGCATATCCCTATTTCAAGGCTCATTTCTCAAAGATCTGGGATGTCAGTAAGAATGAGGATGGGCCCATGATAGATAGAAGCAATAACCTGTTCAGTTATCAGTAGGGTCTCTGAGAAGTACTTTTTATATAGAGTTTCACTAGTTGGTCTTAATATCAATCTCATTTCAGAGAAAAAATTGATTTTCAGTAAAAAAGAAACTGTCTTGTGAAATGGTTTGTCTTCAATGTTTATTTCTTGCCTTTTAGTGGCTTATTTTCTCACTCTCGTTACTAAATCTGATTCAATATTCCATTTCTAGGACATATAATTTCCACATTTCCAATAGAAATATTTCCTTTAAAAAGTTCATTTTAGAATTCCTTCATCTCTACTAGGAGACAAGAACAACTTTGCTATTATCTTGTTCATAAATACATTGTCATTCTTTTAAAATTGTATTCTGTGAAATTTTTATAATGTACACAATGGACCTTAATCAGATTATTCCCCCTCTCTCTGTCCATCTTACCCTTCCCCCCTCTCCCCAGTGGAACTCTTTTTTGTCTTCAAGTCCTTTTTTGAAAAATAAATAACCTACTGAGTTCAATCAGTTCTGCTAATATGTGTGTCAATGATGGGTTATCCATTAAGGTATAGGACACCTGTCAAAGATCAACCCTCAGATAAAAATAACTCTCCATCTGCAGGGTACCATCAAATTCCAATAGCTCTTCAGCTAGAGCTGGAGCATAAGAAGCCCTTCCTTTCACTATTATTAAATTTTCAACTAGCTTAATCAGGTACCATGGTTATTGGAGTTTATGTGTTCAACAGAAATTATATATACATGTATGCAATAGACAACTAGTATGGGAGCTCATCCCTAAAAATTTCTAATTCTCCTCCCACCAGTCATTAGTTGCTTGAATTCCTTTTCTACAGATGGAGCACTATAATTTTTTTCTTCAATGCCAACATTACATAGTCATGTTTATACAATGATTTTTCAGAGAGATAGTTTATTAGGAGACTTCCTGGGATTTTGGTTCTTACAAGTTTTCCTCCCTTTCACTAAATCTTAGATGCAAGACCTGTGATATAGATCACATTGGGACTTGGCTTCCCATGATCCACTGGTCTTTGCATTGTGTCTTGTTTTAGTTTTCTTTGAGGGTCCCGGATTGCTGTAAACAGAGACTTTTTTGATGAGCTATGATATCTACACTTCTCTGTGGGTATAAAGATTAAAACTTAAAATGTAGTAAGAAATCATTAGTCTAGTAAAGTGTCATTACTAGATTCTCTTCTAATGTCCATGATGTCACTAGCTCCAGGAAGTTAGATCTCCAATACCAGACATGATCACTCCTGTTCAGTGTCTTTAAGTCATTCAAACAGCTGTTGGTTACCACAAACATATGAATGCTTTTACTGCTTCTTACACCTTTACACATATCATGTTATGGTGGATATTGCCATAGTTCATATATGTTTCATATGGGTAGTACTATTTAATTGCTTCCCTCCCTTGGCAGCATTCATAAAATTTTCTAGAACCATGGAAACTAGACCCCAGGAAAGAGGTTTCCAGGCTAGGTCCAGCTTGAATCATCTGAGACTGTGTTCTAAATGTGTGCTGTCTCCAACAATGGGGACACATCCTCAACTCTTGAGAAACAACCAAATGTTACATAATCTACATTGTTTTGAGAATGAATGAATGACCACCCTGTCCATTCATTAAAAAAGAGATTTCTTGTGCCTGGTACTAGTGTTTATGTCAGTCTATGGTTCTTATGAGGAGTCAGCTTTAGTGACATAATGTAGAGAGCTGCGATGTGCCGCGCCCTAAAGATGGCACCGGTTTCCGCCTTCCACCAGCCCGACGGTGAGCGCTCTCGGTGGTAAACAAGTCCATATTTGGCAAAGACCACTGATCTGGCTTTCTTCCGCATATGTGGGCCTCTAAGATAGCACCACGTGGCTTTACTTGATTGGCTGTTCATATAGTATTTAGCCTGTGGGTTGGGTCTGCCCGGGCATTCGGAAGACTGTTTTCAAGGGACCTGAATAAACTGCTGGAGAAGAGCTTTTGTGAGTTGCGTCATCCTTGCTGGTCGAGGGGGATGCGACAACATAATATTATATATATGTGTGTGTGTGTGTGTGTGTGTGTGTGTACTCACATGTTGTGATAGCTGTTCTTGGTTGTCAGCTTGACTATATCTGGAATTAACTAAAACCCAAAAATGAGGGCACACTTTTGAAGGTTATTTTTGCTTAATTTGGAGTAGAAAGATCTACTTCTAATTTGGATCTATGAGGTAGGAAGATACATCTTTAATCCAGATATTTTGAGATGGGAAACCCACCTCTAATCTAGGTCACACATTCTGATGGAAGGAAGCATGGAAGAATGAAACTTTTGCTGTTTGCCTGCTTGCTCTAGGCTCATTAGCAAGTACATTTCTTCATGAGACATCCAGCCTCATGGACTGAGCAACTACTGTTTTGTTAGACTTTCTGTTCCTATCCAGCCATTATTGTATTAGTTGTACTACAGCTTGTAAGTCATTCTAATAAATTCTCTTTCTACATATGTGGAGATACACTCTATAAATTGTTACTCTAGAGAACATTAACTGATACATATGCAGTGTATATAAATTTAAGTAAATATAAAATAATATGATTCCTTGAGGTTTTGTAAAGAAAAAAAAAAACCTCAGTATTTTTTCCCTCATCCCTCCTTCTCCTTTTGCATTGACCTCCTTCCCACCTCCACAGTTGAAAGCCTCTTATTGGTTTTCCATTTACCACCTTATAACTGTATATTGCTATTCTCCCCCCAATACCCTCATTACCTTTGGTCCTTCTATGTTTTCTTGTTTTCTGTGGTGACCCCATGCTGTATACTCATATTTTGACATTTGGAATGAACAACCATTGATGAAAGAGAACATGCAACATTTTATCTTTCTGATTCTGAGTTTCTTCACTCAATAAAATATTTTGTAGGTCCATCCATGAATATGGAACTTTCATTTTTCCTTACAGGTGAATAGTATTCCATTGTGTCTATGTATCACACTTTCATTATTTATTTATTTGTTGAAGGACATTTAGCTTGTTTCCATTTTCTGGCTATTGTGAATATAGCAGGTATGAACATTATTGATCAAGTATCTGGTGAGAAGAATGTCAAGTCCTTTGGTAATATTCAAAGGAGTAGTATAGCTGGGTGATATGATAGATTTACTTTTAGTTTTTTAGGATTTTCCATATTAATTTCCAGGATGTCTGTACCAATTTGCATTCCCACCACACTCAATGAAGGTTCCTTTCTATGAGCTCCCAGAATTTTTTATCAGTTAAATTCTTTTCTGCTCCCTATTCCAAGGTATTCTCTAAGCCTTGGAGAATGGAGTCAATGCATATTTTTCATCTGGTTGAACACTCACAGTTGGTTATTCTCAGCACTTTGAACAGTGAACAGTTATGGCTCTGTGCAATAACTATTACCCATTGAAACAAGAAGCTTCTTCAACTAAAGTTGAGAGTAGCACAAATCTATGACTGAAAACATATTTAGAATGCAGCTTGACAACTGTACCAGTTTAGAAAGAAAAAAAAAAACAAACATAAAACACTCCCCTCTTAGCTTGTGACTTAGCTAACCATGGGTTTTGATTATTTTAGAGTTCCAGGCATAAAATCACTCCTGTTGAACAGGCTTCACATCCAATCAAAAGATGTATTGGCTAAACCTATAATGAGCTTGACCACTATTTAACTAGTGAGTAAATCTTAACTTTGTAGTTTGGATTTGTATCATGTAGAGTCCAATACGAGGTAAAAATCAGCGAAGACTTTTCTTCCCCAGTAGCCAACATAGCCCCTTCCAGCACTGTTAGTTTGGCATTTCTCTATGTTCTGCATCCAAAGTAAAAAAAAAATGTTTTTAGCAATGAGATCTTACAATGTAGCTATGGGTGTACACCACAACTGATCATAATAGCCTGTGCTGATTTGTGTGCCTCTAGGGCCTCTCTGACCAATAATGCATAAGAATGTATCCTGTGCCTGACACCAATATTTTTATTTAAAACCTATGTCCTCTGGGAGCATCATTGTTCATGCATGTAGGGCACATATGTTCAAACTGCATTTTTGCTGCTGTTACTTGTTTAATTAGCTTGTTAAAATAGTAGAGTTTCATATTCTTCCTCATACATCCTTAATCTTCGTTAACCCATCCTTTCTGCCTCCTTCCTTTTGGCCTTCTGCCCCCTGTTATTTTCAAACATTTAGTTCCACATATTCTCCAGTCTTAGTTCTTTTGGTTACACTAATACATTATTAATTTGATATCTTTGAAATTTTTTTAATGTAGGTACTTAGTGACATGAACTTTCATCTTAGGGTTACATTCATTGTATCCCATAGACTTTGAGAATTCTTTTTCATTTTCATTAAATTCTGAGAATTTAAAAATTTTATTCTTGGTATCTTCAGTGACTCAACTCTCATTGATCAGTCTCCATAAGTTTGTATACTTTTTATAGTTTTTTATTACTGTTGATATCTTGACTTATTCCACTGTGATCAGATGGAATATGATCTGATATTTTAATTTTCCTCTATTTCTAGAGACTTGCTTTGTGTCCAGTTTGGAGAAAGTTTCATGAGGAGAATGCTTACTCTTTTTGTGTTTTGTTTTTAATTTTTTTTTGGTCCAGATGACCTATATCTTGGTGAGTAGGATATTAACGATCCCCACTATCACTACATTTTGAATAATGTATTGCTTTAGATCTAGTAGTATTACTTTTATGAAGTTAGCTATACCTACATTTTGTGCATATTAGTTTAGAATTTGTTTTTTAAAACATTTATTTATGAATTCAAGTTATATCTCTGTCATAGCCCTCTCCCTCCTCTCCTTCCGACCTCACACTCCCACCCTCTTCCTCTTCTCCCTCCTATCCTTCTCCTTGGGTGAGGAGGCCCCCACATATCAACTGTCCTCAGTTCATCAGTCACATGAGGGCTAAGAGCTTCCTCTTGCTCTGGGGCCCAACATGGCAACTCAGCTTGGGTAAAGTGTCCTACTAACAGGCAACAGAGTCCATGACTGGGACTGCCCCCTTCACTTGCTAAGGAAACTGTGTGAAGACCAAGTTGCCTATCAAGTGTATTTGTATAGGGTGATCTAGGTCTAGTCTAAGCTTTTTACTTCCTTTTGTGTTTAGTGTTTCATTCTCTATAAACCTCTAGGGGCCTAGGTTGGTTGGCTCTATTGGTCTTCATGTGTTGTTCTTGTCTCCTCTGGTTCTCTCTATTTTTCCTCTCTCTCTTATATAGAACTCCCAGAGTTCCACCTAATGTTTGACTGTATGTCCCAGAATCTGTTTTGATCTGCTGCTACGCTGAGTTTCTCATAGAATAGCTCTGCTATGTTCCTGTTCCTTAGGGTCTGTGGGTTGTAGGATAATTATCCTGTCCTATATGGCTAAAATCCAGTTATAGGTGAATATACACCATGTGTATCTTTCTGGATCTGGGTTAAGTCACTCAGGATGAGCTTTTATAGTTCCATCCATTTGGTTGCAAATTGCAAGATTTCCTTGTTTTTGATAGCTGAGTAGTATTCCATTGTGTAAATGTACCACAGTTTTTTAATCCATTCCTCGGTTGAGGGACATCTGGGTTGTTTCCAGTTTCTAGCTATTTCAAACAAAGCTGCTGCAAATGTAGTTACGCCAACATCTTTGTCCTTGTGGTTTGGTGAAGAATCTTTTGGATATATGCCTAGGAGTAGTATGGCTTAGTCTTGAGGTAGAACTATTCCCAGTTTTCTGAAAAATCTCCAAATTGATTTCCAAAGGGGTTGTACAAGTTGGCACTCATACCAGCAATGGAGGAGTGTTTCCCTTTCTCCACATCCTCACCAGCAAGTGCCGTCATTTGAGTTTTTGATCTTAGGCATTCTGACGGGTATGAGATGGAGTCCCAGAGTCATTTTTAGTTCCATTTCTCTGATGAATAAGGATGTTGAACATTTCTTCAAGTGCCTTTTGGCCATTAGAAATTCCTCTTTTGTGAATTCTTGACTTGGTTCTGTATTCCGTTTTTGATTGGATTATTTGGTTTCTTGGCATTTAATTTCTTGAGTTGTTTGTAAGTTTTTGATATTGGCCCTTTGTCAGATGTGGGGTTGGTAAAGATATTTTCCCAATCTGTAGATTGCCGTTTTGTTTGAATGACAGTGCCCTTTGTCTTACAGAAGCTTTTCCATTTCCTGAGGTTCCATTTATTGATTGTTGGTCTTAGAGCCTGAGCTGTTGGTGTTGTGTTCAAGAGGTTGTCACTTGTGACAATGAGTTCAAGGCTTTTCCCTACTTTCTCTTCTATTAGTATTAGCGTCTCTGGTCCTATGTTTATAATTTTTAATATGTCTTCGATGTGTTCCTCAATTAATGGGTATGAAATGAACTTTCTTATTTTTGTGAATTGTTTTGTTTTGAATTTTACTTTGGAAGATATTAAAATAGCTATGCTTCCTTGTAGTGTCTTAATTTCATTTGTTTGGAATAAATTTTTTCATCCTTTAACAGTTAGGGTGATGTCCATCTTTGGTGGTAAGTTATGTTTATCAGAGGTAACAAAACGTTTGACCTTATTCTCTAGTCCAATCTACTTGTCTGTGTCTATTTATTGGGAAATTGAGACTCTTAGTGTTACAAGTTATTATTGAATGATGTGTATTGATTCTGTCATTTTGTTGTTTTTCTAGTGTTTGTTCAGGTGCATTTTGATTAAGTATCTTGGAGTTGTTTTTCTCCTGTGACATTTTAGATATGTTCATCTTTCTCTTCAGACAACTGAAGTATTACTCTTAGTATCCTCTCACAAGTAACTTGAATTTCCTTTTATCATAGGAAGATTTCATTTCTTCTTTAATTTTAATAGTTTTTATGTGTATAATAGTATTTGGTTCACAGTTGATGTCTTTAAAAACTTGAGGCACATCTTTGCAGGCCCTTCTAGATTTGAAAGTTCACATTGAATTATCAGGTTTTATATTATCAGCCTTGCCTTTACGAGTTAACCTTGTCTTTATAAGTGATTTGACTTTTCTCCCTTGTTTTTACTGTCCTTTAAAAATGTAGTTTTCTTTTATTTTTGAGGTTATAATAGAACTATATATTTTCTCTCTTTCTTATCCTTCTCCCAAATTTCATTTTTGAGGTTATAATAGAACTATATATTTTCTCTCTTTCTTATCCTTCTCCCAAATCCTTTTATACAAACTGGATGTGCTTTTTCAAATTCATAGACTCATTTTTATTAATTCTTGTTATATACATGTATATATATACAAATACATAATATTTCAAAATATAACATGCTTAGTCTGTATAATATTACTGTATTACTCGTGTGTGTATTTTCAGGGCTGAAAATTTGGTATTTTATATCCAATTGGTGTGTTCTTCCATGGGGAAACCAATTTCTCCCACTTTCAGCTTTCTTTAATTGTTTGTCATTCTTTTTGCAGGGTTGGGGCCTTTGTCGGCTTTCTTCAACACTTTGGTATGTTTATGTAGTTCTTGTTATCTGTGGGTATAAGAACAGACATATAGAATATAATTGGATATTATGCTGGTTTAGTCAACTGATGGTTGTAGGTTCCTCTTCAAGATCCATGACTTCATTCTTCCTGTATAGTTGGCTAGGTTTCTAGGGTGAGACATGATTTCCAACATCCATCATTTCACTAACCCAAAAGCGTTATTCCAGGACAAAGTATGATTTCTCTCTTGTTGAGAGGGTCTTAAATCCAATTAGAGAGCTGTTGGTTACTGCAAAGTCATACATGCCAGTGCTATACCTTTAGGGTTACTGTGCCACGCTAGTTATTGTGGTTCACCATTGTCATAGTTAGGTCGGACTATTGATTACTTCCCTTCTTTGGAAGCTTACATGATTCCTTCTGGTACCATGAAAGCTCATTGTTATCATTTCTAGGTTTTTATGGATATAGGTGGATGTAAATAAGCAAGTATCTCTGTAGTGGGATATAGAGGCCTTTGCTAATATGTCTAAGGATAGTATTGCTGAATTATACTATAGATATATTTGAAGCTTTCTAAGGAACATCTGTGTTGATTTCCATGTTGGCTATACCAGTTTGCATGCTTACTAACAGCGAATAAGTATGCCCTTTTCACTGTACCCATGCTAGCATTTGTTATCTTTGTTTTCTTTGTATCTTAGCCATTCTGAGTGGCAAGAATGGAACTTCAAAGCAGTTTTCAAAATTTCTGATAGCTAAAGATATTGACCATTTAAAATATATTTCTCAATAATTTGAATTTATTTTTTGAGAACTCTGTTTAGTTCTTTTTCCCCAGTTTTATTTTGTTTTTTTTTTTTACATTTTAAAATTGTTATTAGAATTAAATTTTTTCACCCTTCTCTTTATTTTCCCACCACCTACAGATCTCCTACCTCTAACCCATACAATGTCCTCCTCTTTCAATTGATAGACAATTATCTATCTGTCTGTCTATCTATCTATCTATCTATCTATCTATCTATCTATGTATCATCTGTCCCTATCTGTCTGTCTAATGCACAAATATATAACCTCTTGAGACCATTTTTGTTGTTTGTGTGTATAAGGTTTAAGGGGTGACAACTTTGTAGTGGATAATCAATTCATGGCCTTAATCCTAGAAAAAGCTAAGTCCCTCTCTCATAAGTCATTAGTTATCTGTAGATTTTTGTTTACAGGTGCAACACTGAAAATTTCCCACTTCTGTGTTAGAGAATCTATTGATACTTACACTGTTATGGCCTTGTTAATGCAACTATTTGTTAGAGATGGTGTTTCACAGCAAATTTCCTGATATTCTGGCTCTTCTGGTCTTTCCTCCTTCTTCTCTGTGATGTTCTCCAATCCATATATTCAGGATCTGTGATGTTGATGTATCCATTTGGATCAGGCTCCCCATGATCAACTAATATCTGCATTGTGTTCAGCTGTATTTGCCTGTGATGGTCTCCATTTGCTATAAAAAGATGGAAGTTTGAGGACGGGTGGTAACTAAACTTATCTGTGGTTATAAAGAAAGTGTTTAGAATATAGTTAGGAATTATGGTAGTCTAACAAAAAGACAGTAGTAATAGATTCCTTTTTAAGATCAAGACTACATTAGCACCAGGAATTTGGTTATCTCTCTAGTATCAGACATTATTTCTCTCCTGATGTGTGGATCTTAAGTACAATTAGAGAGTCATTGTTTAATAACAACATATAAGATTAACTTATTGCACCTTTATGGAAATATTGAAATGTTTATCCCTACAGAAACAACACAAAACCTATACACTCATGAAAACTGAAAAACTCTCTCCACTATGATCAATGGATCATAGAGGAAAAAAAGAAATTAAAGAATTTCTAGAATTCAATGAAAATGAAGGCACAACATATTCAAACGTATGGGACACAATGAAAACAATACTAAGAGGAAAGTTCATAGTACTAAGTGAGTTCATAAACTAATTGTAAAGATCTCATACTAGCAACTTAATAGCACATCTGAAAGCTATAGAACAAAAAGCAGCACACATACCAGAGTAGTAGATGGCAGGAAATAATCAAACTCAGGACTGAAATCAACTAGGTAGAATCAAAGAGAACAATACAACTAAAAGCCGGTTCTTTGAGAAAATCAACAAGACAGACAAACCAGTCCAGGTCAAGGGTTGTTATAATCCATTGCATTGCTGGTGGGAGTGCAAGATTCTACAACCACTGTGGAAATCAGTCTGGCAATATCTTCGAAAACTTGGAATAGCTCTACCTCAAGACCCAGCCATACCACTTCTGGGTATACATCCAAATGATTCCTCACCAAACCACAGGGATGTTTCCTCATATATGTTCATAGCAGCCTTATTTGTAATAGCTAGAAACTGGAAACAACCCATATGTCCCTCAACCGAGGAATGGATAAAAAAAACTGTGGTACATCTACACAATGGAATACTACTCAGCTATCAAGAACAACTAAATCATGCAATTTGCAGTCAAATGTATGGAATTAGAGAAGCTCATCCTGAGTGAGCTAACCCAGACTCAGAAGGATGCACATGGCATCTAATCACTTATAATCAGATTTTACCCATATAGTACAGGATAACTATACTACAGCCAATGTACCGAAGGGAATTCAGGAACATAAACTTTGTTACCTGTCAATGAGACACTTTGCCCTAGTAGTGCTGTCGTGTAGGCCCTCAGTGTATGAGGAGGCTCTTGGCCCTCATATGACTGCTGAACTGGGGCAGGGGACTGATATGTAGGACACTCCACTCTGGAGGAGTGGGATAGAAGGGATAGGAGGTAGAAGGTGGGAGGGTGTCAGGGTGGGACTGGGAGGGGTGGAAATAGGGTACTGTGATGGAGATGTAACCTGAAGTAATAAATAAACATAAAAAATCTATCAGTTGTCTCTGTTTGCTTATTTATAATGGTGGGTAAAGGTTAACACTGCTGACCAATTAAATATAATATAAATACTGGTAAATAATTTAAATAAATTACTTCTATAGTGTCCAATAGAAATGATATATCTGAGTCATTTTAAAGAGTCTTATTTTTCCAACAGAATGCATTCCCCTTTCATTAAACAAATATTAAGTAATTGGGCAACCCAAAACTTACTTATTACACAAGATTGGAAAGGATTGGTGATAGCTGTGTTAGAAACTGGTCAGCATGTTCTTTGTGGTAGAGAGAGGAAACCATGAATATAGAACAATGAAATAGGGCAGGAGAAATAAGTATTGTCAAAGAGCAAATACTTGAGGAAAGGCAGCATTCTGACTTAAAAGAATAATTTCAATCTGATGATGCAGTTATAGAACAATGTAGCTTGACAGCTTTAAGAGTTTGGGATAAGTTTGAGGAGCCTGGGGAAAGACCCACCTCATTTCCTAAAATCATACAAGGTGCTGGAGATTGGTTTTCAGTTGTGAATAGAGTCTTATCAGGCCCTGATGCCAGAAAGATATTAGTAGAGACTTTAGCATTTGAAAATTCAAATAACAAATATAAAAGAGTAATTAGACCATTGAAGGCTAAAGGACTCCACCAGATGAATAGATAAGAGACACAGCTGATATTAGCCCTCAAGAGCATTGTGCTGATATCATAGTACAAGCTATAGCTAAAAGTCTCAAATATTAAGACATCCAGTGCTTTATTTGTGGTAAATTTGGCCATTTCCAAAGAAATTGTAAGGCTAATGGCCTCGGAGAGCAGAATGTGATGAGAAATTGGCAGGCACTTTAACTCTGAAGAATATGGTGAAAGCAAACAAGCAGTTTCTGGTGGTATAAAGCTGAGATTTCCTCAAATTTATAGACTCCATAGAAAAGGACCACATTGGACAAATATGTGTGTATTTCCTGGAGGGACATACAAGGGAACTTCTTGCCATCAGGTAATGAGCCAAGGAGCCTTTCAGCTCAGGGCTCTGCACCAAAAACTATGAGCAGTTTTCCTGAGGTCAACCAGGAGGTAAAAACCAGGTAGAGAAGCCTCAACTAAGGATTGCTGATCTCATGAACACCATTGAAGGCAGTGTAGCTTTAGATATGGCTATAGACAAAATTCTTGCCCTATCCCCAAAAGTTCAATGTTAGAAAATAACCACTGGTGTTTATGGTCCTTTGCCTTCAGGGACAGCAGAGATAATTTTGGGAAGAAGTGTATTGACTTCCCAAGGATTTATTGTGCAACCAGGTATTATAGATGGGGATTGCAGGGAAGAAATTAAAATCATGGCATATGTAAAAAAAAAGATGAAAATTAATGCAAGAGATAGGATCGTTCAGCTGTTACTGTTTTCATGTATTAAGGGTGAAGCTGCTACAGTAGAAAGAACAGAGCATTTGGGAGTACTGGAAAATGTGTGTTCTAGAAAACAGTGGTTAATGATCAGAGACCCAAATTAAAATTGCAATTAAATAGTGTTGAAATAGAAGGATTCATAGATACAGGTGCAGGAAGAGTATCCTTACAGGAAAGTCCTGGAATCAGGAATGACCACTTTGGAAGATTTATACACAATTTATAGGAAATAGTAAGTTATTTCAAATAAGACAAAGTATCAGATGGATTAAACGTGTGGGACAAGAAGAACAAACAGGGAGGTTGAGACCCTATGTGGCTGACATACCTGTAGAAGCAATTGGTTAATTAAATTATTTACCTGTGTTTATATTATGGTTAATTGGTTGACTGTGTTAATCCTTAACCTGCCATTATAAATAACCACACAGAGACACCTGATGCCTTGGCCTGGATTGTGCACTTTTGGCCCATCTAAGCTAGCTCATAATTCTATCCCTGAATAAAGCCCCATAATATACACACATTCCCTGGGCTATTTTTCTTCATGCTATGCCAATGTTCCCTGCCATGTGAAATGAGGTTCTTTTCTCAAATCCATGGTGTGTGTCCTCCTTGCTGCTCCTGGCTTCTCCTACTACTACTTAACTGGCTACCTGACCCATCCTGGAGATAAAATCCTAGAATAAGGGTGGCCTTCACCACCTGCAACCTAAACTCTATTAACTAATATATTTATTAATAACAATAAATTGTTATACTAGGCCAGCAGAGAAGCTGGCGGCTACGCAGGAGGCCAGCAGGCTTGGCAGGGCAACTTCTGAGGCTTGCCTTGAATTGACTGGATGTTTGAAACTTGTGATGGCCTTTTCACAATAATTAAATACACCAAGACATTTTAATGTTTCAATACTTAGGCCTTAGCTAGGCAGACTCTCAACTAGCTCACCTAAGTTATCCCAGACCACCTAATCCCAACCAGCCAAGTGGCTTGTTGTTGCTTCCAGAGCTCTCAGACACATCTATCTGATTCCATGTCTCCTGGAAAAACAAGAGCTTCCTTCCTATTTTTTTTCTGCCTAGCTAATTGGGCATCAGTGACTTTTATTAGCCAATCAGAGAGTGCCTCAGAAAGGGCATTAACCAGATCTCTGAGAACTGAAATCAGCCTCTGAGAACCAATGTATTAGACTTTCCTCTAACCCATACCCTTAAATTTATAGGGAAGGGATCTTTTACAACAATGGGATACTCAAATTAATATTCATGGAATCCCAGAGATAGCTTATGATGAAATTCATAAAAGGTAGAATAAGATGAGATTCCTCATGATAAATGCAGAAATGATAGAAGTTCCTGGGGAAGGTATTGTTATGTGTCATCAAAAACACTCACAAGATGTGTCCACTGTCCAAAGTCCATAAGACATCACAGGGATTGAGTTTCCAAATTTATTAAGGGACCCCTGCTGAAATACCAGCAGCCTTAGCCCTAAAATGGTAGACAGACAAAATTTTGTGGCTTGAGCAGAAGCCCATACCAAAGAAAACAATGTAGGCACCTGACCAACTGTTAGTAGAGCAGTTTGTGGCTCAACATATAGAAGAGCCTACCAGCCCACAGAATTCCCTTGTGTTTGTTATAAAAAGGAAATCAGAAAAATGGAGAATGATAACAGATTTAAGAGCAGCAAGTAGAGTAATTCAATGAATTGGTTCTTTATAGCCTGGAATCACTTAACTTTCTTTGTTACTTAAGTCATGGCCTATAATAGTAATAGTAATTGATTTAAAAGGTTGCTTTTTTACAATGCCTTCCCATGAGAATGATAAGGAAAGGTTTGCTTTCTCAGTACCTACTTATAGCAACAGTGGGCCAGTCAAGAGGTACCATTGGAATGTGATTCCATAGGGAATGCTCAATAGTCCAACTTTGTGTCAATATTTTTTGCAAAAACTGCTAGAAATAATTTGTAGACAATTTCATCAATCTATTATATATCATGACATGTATGATATTTTGTTGGCTGATAGTGACATTGATATTGTCGAGAAAATGTTTAAGGAAATGCAAAGAACACTGCCGTGCTGGCAGTTAAAGATTGGTCCTGAAAAAATACAGAGAGGAGATTCTATTAATTGTTTAGGCTATAAAATAAATCAACAAAAAAAAAATCAACCACAAAAGTATAGATCTATAGAGATCAGTTGCAAACTCTAATGATTTTCAAAAATTAATGGGAGATATTATTTGGCTGATGCCTACAGAGGGATTAACTACACATGAATTAAGTAATCTGTTTCAAACTTTACAAGGTGATTCAGTCTTAAATAGTCCAAGATTTTAACAGCTGAAGTAGAAAAGGAGTTAATTCTGGTAGAGCAAAGATTGCAAGATACATATTGGATCTAATTGATACCTGAACTTGATTGTATCATGATTATTTTACCTTCAACTCATTCTCCTCCTGCAATCATTATTCAAAGTGAAGATGATATTATGGAATGGATTTTCTTAACACATAAACAAAGAAAAAATGACGTAGAAAAAATTTTTGAATTAATCATAAAAGGTAGAATAAGACTATAACGATTGTCAGGAATAGACCTGGCCAAAATTGTACTGCCTCTTAAAAAATGGTGAGATTATGTAATTATGGATAATCAATGAAGATTGCCAAAGAGCTTGAAATAGCTATTTGGGAGAAATTAATAGCAAATGTCCTAAAAGCAAATGTTCACAGTTTATAAAAAGAAATAATCCATATAACTCTCATAATTGTGGCCTATTTATTTCTGTTGTATTTGTATTGTATTTATTGTTATAAGAGAAAGAACCATTTGTTGGACTGAAAGGGGGAGCTGTTGGGAGGAAAAAGATATATCTTAAACCAAAAAAATGGGGTAGAGGATGGAGGGTTGAGGGGGAAGAGGGTGGGAGGGTGGGACTGGAGGGGGAGTAGGGAGGGGATTGTGATTGAGATGTAACTTGAAGAAATAAAAAAAAATTATAAAAAAATAGAATAGTAATATCAGTTGCTAAATATGTATGGACTGGACATTGGAAAATTATGTTATACCTTACAATTTTCATAATTGTGGCCTAATTATAAAAAAATTGTGAGTTCTGGGAAAAGGAGGAGAGGGTGGGAGGGTGGGATTGTGATGGAGATCTAACTTGAAGAAATAAATAAACATTAAAAAAGAACTAATTGGATTCTAACACATATTGTAAAGGAACACCAATTCCTGAAGCACCTACATTCTATGCTGATGCAAATAAATTGATAATGGCAGGCTATAAATCAGACAAAATAAGCAAGATGATCCAAAGCTCATACACTTCAGTTCAAAAAGGAGAATTTTATGCAATCTTTATAATATCATTAGATTTTTCTGAATCTCTTAATAGACATACTGACTCTCAGTATGCAGAAATAGTTCTTTTGCATTTAGAAACTGCTGAATTCCTGACAATTTAGAATTAATTTTGTTACTTATGCAGCTGCAACAGGTAATCATAAATGGAAGTTATATATTACTTATATACAGTATCATACAGGTTTGCCATCTCCATTGGCACAAGGAAATGAGGAAATTGATTAATTACTAATAGGAAAGGTGTTAGAAGCCTCAAAATTTCATGAAAAACACCATGTTAATAGTAAAGTTCTAATGAAAATATTTCTGTTACTTGGCAACAAGCCAAAGAAATTATGAAAAATTGTCTTACTTGTTCTCTGTGTAACCAAACTCCATTACCCACTGGAAGTAATGCTAGGGGTACAAAAAATGAAATCTAGCAGATAGATGTGTTTCATTTTGCAGAATTTGGAAAACTAAAATTTGTACACCATATCATTGATATATATTCGGGGTTTCAATGGGCAAATGCTTTGCATTCTGAAAAAGTTGATTCGGTAATTACACATTTATTAAAAATGATGGCATTTATGGGATACCTGCACAAATTAAGACTGATAATGCTCCCACATATGTATCCAGTAAGATGAAGCAATTCTTTGCATATTATAATATAAATCACATTATGTGTATACCACACAACCCTACAGGACAAGCAGTTGTAGAAAGATCTAATCATACTTTAAAAGAGATGCTTATTAAACAAAAAAGAATAGTAAAACCCACAGAGATAGACTAAATCATGCCTTGGTAACACTGAATTTTTAAAATGTTAATGAAAAATGAACAATAGCAGTTGAGAGACAATGGGTTATAGAGAAAACTGTGGAAATAGATCAATCTGTATTCTATGAGGATGTGTTGAGATTAGAATGGAAACCTGCAATAGTTTTGAGATGAGGACATGGTTCTGCTTATGTATCTCTAAGAAATGAAAAAAATAGGAATACCAGCAAAGCTTATAAAGCTTAGATTTCACCAGGAAAGACCT
>CAJQZJ010037416.1:74118-85454 GCA_907164525.1 Lophiomys imhausi | reverse complement strand
ATTATTCAACTTTACAAATTGCCTTAATAATTGTTTCCTCAAAGGTTTGCATCCAAGACAATTTCAAAATGGCTAGCTAAGATTTTCCAACATCAAAGACTGTTTGAGCTAGGGCTTGAGTAAAGCCCTGCTTTTTTCTATCCCATAGAGATTGGACAACAAAAGACAGAGCTAGTTCTCTCAGGACTTGGCCAATATAAAAAAAATTGAGGCGATCCCAAAAAGATGTCTTCATCCACAGACAGCAGAACATGATGCCCCCATTCCAAAGAGGAGAGGTGGATTTTTTTTTGATCATTTGGTTGGTTATGGATGTTTGTTGTCATTTGTGGAGGGAGTTGGTAGTAAGTTTTTAATAGACTTGATCAAGGAAAGAAACAATGTATAGGAGGTTAGACTCAGGGATTTCTCTTTTTCTTTTCTCTATCTTTTTTTCCTTAAGGTGGGGGGAGAAGGGTTAAAAAAGGGGGGGGAATGCCCTATATAGGAATAGTAGGGATAAAAGGGTTGATTATTGAATCTACTTCTAAGACCAAAAGTATTAACTAGCCAAAAATCATACACTGATATATGTTGATACAAAACTTGGGGCTATTTTTGTTATGAAATACTGTACATTATGTTTCAACTTCTGCATATAGTATTGGCTTTATTCAAAAATGCAATTTTTAGTTCCAGTCCATTTGAAAGCTACTATTGGAAATTGTATAGGATAGTTAATAAATGCAAATTATTGGTCAGTGTAACTCATAGTTTCGTTAGATACTAGTTTATTTAATTGTAGAAATAAACTGTATTTCGTCTCTTGTATATGCTTTTGAAATTAAGCAGATAGTACATAGATAGAAACAAGCAATGTTTGAAGATAAGAAATGTTTGAGATATAAAAGATGTTTGGAAGTTCATAAATACAAGTATGAAAATAGAAAATGATTTACGTACAGAACTCAAAGATAGGTATAGATAAAACAAATGCTTTCTCCAAGGTTGCCAAATATAAATGGACTGGACATTGCAATGTGGTCCACATCTGTTAACTGTAATTGCCTCATGCACAACAGGGGAGTGGCTTAGGCAGCTGCAGAAAGTTGAATTCTGAAGATTTTGGAGAGAGGTATAAATGCCTGAGCCCCAAAAGGGACAGGGGCACTATGAAGAAGGAATAGGCTGCTGCTCTTCCTGCTGGTGTGCCCCTGAACTGCTACTGGTTCATCCTGCTACTGTGTTTACTGTTACTGGTTTGCTGTGTTGGCTGTTGCTTGCTTATTGGATATCCTGAAAACTGAGATTTGTATTGCCCTCAAAAGAACCCGATGACCCTAATCAGCAGGAAGTAGTTCAAGAGACCTACATCCCTTTTCCCTCTAATCCCCGTTCTTTCCTACCTATTGCTGAGGAGTTGGAAGGAACAAGAGTTGGAAGGGAGGTAGATGTTTAAATACTGTAAAATAATATAGTCTAATAAAACAAAATAAAAGGCACATACAACAAATACATTTAAAATTTATTGAGAATTGTTGGGGAAGGTCTAATAACATTGCTTCTGATAGGCTGATTTCAATGGTGAGATCTGGGTACTGTCCCTTCTGAGGCATTGTCTTGATTAGTTAATAAAAGTCACTAATGGCCAATTAGCTGGGCAGAAAGAGTATAGGAAGGTCAGACTTGTTGAGATTAGAACAGGAACCCTGAGTTTTACACAGAGGATTAGCTCATTACAACAGGAGACACGGAAGCTGATAGACATGTTTGAGAATGCTGGAAGGTAATCACAGGCACATGGCAGTTTGTGGTTAGGTGATCCGGGTTAACCTGGAGTAGTTAATTGAGAGTCTGCCTAGCTAAGGGCTAAGCGTTAAAACAGTAAAAGGTCTTGGTGTATTTAATTATTGAGGAAAGGACTGTGGTGGCTTATAGGCCTTCAGTTCAAGCAATCCAGGGCTGCAAGACTCCTGACCTCCTGTTGAACTCCTGCGAATCTCCCAACAAGCTACTGGTAATTCTACCGGCCTAATATAACAACTTATATTACTTAACAGAGTTTAGGTTACATGTGGTGTAGGCCACCCTTGGTCTGGGGCTCTTTCCCTAGGATAAATCAGGCCCCCAGTTAAGGTAGGCCAAGCCTGTCATCTAATATCCTGCCAAGGCCACCCGCTGCCCTGCCAGCCTAATCTTACAGTTTATACTTATTAATAAATACAAATGATAATTAAATGGCAGTTTCAGAGAATGAAATATATCTTTATCTATATATGTGTAATAGATGTATATGGTTGAGGAAAATTACCGCAATGTGTTACAATAAAATTCTAGTAGAGAGGTTCAAAGGTCATCAAGTTTCAGGAGTTTCTTTGGAAGGCTGGTTATTGAGTCATTGAAGCAAGGAAATGCCCAAAGCCACAAAGTAGAACTAATATTGAAATTAGAGAGAAAATAGAAGTGTTATTCAAAGGAAGAAATAAAATGATAATTCATACCAGAGACTTATAGGAAGAATTAAGAAATAACATCTGTCATTACATATTTCTTTAACAAATATTCACTTTTAAATTGCTGCATTTTAATTCATAAGGTAATAGACTCCGGGGAAAGGTAGACCTTATTATATCTGATTACTACTTTAGTAATTCAAAAGTAGGTTTAAACTGTTAAGAAACTTGTCTGATTCTCTTTTTTTCATCTGGAAATAGAGACAGTAATAAACATATCGTAGGATCATTGTTCAGATATAGTGAGTTATTCTTTCTGTAAAAAATTTAACTTTTAATAAAAACTACAATTATGATTGATGCAATAAAACATCACTGTAGCTGTTTTTCTAACATTAAGAGTCTTCATTATTGGTTATCTGTGAATATGCACACACCATATATATGTAATATACATAAATATAATTTGACATATAATAAATATATATTATATAATTAACACTGTATATAGACCAAAGCAAGCACGAAGAGAAACAAACCAAGTCTGCAGACTAGTCAGAGATTTGACTGGGTGTTTCTTTTTGTCAGCTCCAGTCAAACTTTATTGGCCAGAAGAGGTTCTGTAAGCAAACCAAAGAGGATTGTACATTAAGAAATTCCTAGAAAAGAATTTGCACTATTTGGCTATCTACATGATCCTCATATAATTCACATTCATACTCTGTGTTTATACACATGCACACACACACACACACAAACACACACATCTCCGTGTGTGTTGTATTACATATA
Organism: Lophiomys imhausi; assembly: GCA_907164525.1. Taxonomy (NCBI): domain Eukaryota; kingdom Metazoa; phylum Chordata; class Mammalia; order Rodentia; family Muridae; genus Lophiomys; species Lophiomys imhausi. The sequence goes on along the minus strand of CAJQZJ010037416.1, from coordinate 82,230 downwards.
TGCATACATATATGCACATGCACATAACACACACAAATGTGTATACAACCTCTCCACACACACTACATGCATATATATAGCTGAAAAATTAAATAACACTTTTATTGTTTAATGTGACAGCCTCATCATCAAATTGGATTTCTCAGAAAATCATCTCTAAATAAGGGACAAGCACCAGCCTTTTAAGCAACCTTTTTGCCATATTTTCTTAGTGACTCGTGAAAGCTAATGTGCAGAGCTAGTGATAAGGAGCTGCTCTGTAGCGGGCAGTAACTGCTACCTAAAAGCAAACTGAACTGGCATAAATAATTGTGCTGTAGAAAGCCTTTCTGTTGCACCTTGCCGATCACTGACAATTTACATATCTTAGGAAAACCTTTGTTGGCTTCTGTCATTTCCTCACTATTATGTGCCTTTCTGGATAATTACCAGTTAATGTGAAAAAGCAGATGGAAAAAACCTTGAAATTTCTGATAGAGAATCCTCAAACCTCTCCTCTTATCTGTGCATAGCAGCTTCCTGATTTCAAAAGAAGTTTCAAAACCTTTGTTAAAAATGTCCCTGATTCCCAGTTTGAATGAACCAAATGACATTCAGCTAAAATTATTCTCTTTTCCACAATTAAATTCCATTATCATGAACTGTCAAAGTAAAATGGAAGGCCTCTTAACTAATGTGTCAGTTGTTTGGTATATTTTGTGGCATTGACTATATAAAGCTGTGTAAAGTGTTTGTGGGGTGGAGGGAAACAACTATGATTTTGAAGCAATGTGTGTTGGAATAATATAGCCTCTTTTTCTGTATTACCTCCCCCCTTCCAAAAAAGTATTCCCTTAGAGAGAAACTTATTGACCATTTCACAAAATATAGAAGTGGCATGAACATTTTATCTCTTCATACTCAAAATAACTTTTCTGTCCTGACCGAATGATAATTTGTGTTAGACATTAAGAAAATTCAAGTGCCATTCCTCTTATTAATTAAGTAGTGATTGCAGCTTAATGAATGGATGTTATTGCAAGACTGTATTCCACTTTTATCATAAAGTGAAGCATGTCAGACTTGTTTATGTCTAATGGTAAAAGATCAATAAGCTATCCCAGTAAGGCTTGAAATGCCCTTCTGGCATTCAAAATCCTGCAACCTCACATATTACTGCATCTTCAGCATGTAGAGTGTTTATCAGTTTTAAAGAGTCCAAACCCTCCATTCTTAAATTACTAAAAAGGAAATATACATACACCTCCCACACACTCTTATGAAACTACAATTAATGAAAAAATTCCTGATTTTGAGAAAGAGCAAAGAAGCATATAATAGGGCTTGGAGGATAAAAGTGGAAGTGAGAAATGATGTGATTATAATCTCAAAAAAATTAAAACACCACTTAGATTTAAATGTCGTGTTGTTTTCTTGGTGCACTCATGCCTCCTGTTCTCAGAATCTAAATGGTAGATGCTTCTAGTCTTCTTTTCATCTTTTTCCCTATTTATTACGTCTTTGTCACTATGCTGCATAGTTTGTTACATAAAATATTGAGGGGGTCATTGATTGTAAGCTCATGGAGTAGGTCCTAAAAGACAAGAGTATAATAAAGTACAATTCAGAATTTCACAATATCAAACATAAATTATGTTTGTAGATCTGAGAAATAAACATTGAGAGGAAAGTCAAATCTCCAAACAGATCACTAAAATTTGGTATAATAAAGAAGGAATCTGTGCTTCAACCTTTACAAGGAAAGTAACTTGAACTTCCCTAAACTTTAGTTAATCAATGTGTTGTATACAGTATATTGTCTATTCTTCTACATATATAGGTAGAACATACACACTACATATATTTCAAATATATATATATATTTATTTATTTCAAGATAAATATATGTATTGAAATATATTTTTTTCAAGAGAGTCTTGAATTTATTCCTCAGCTGTGAAACTGACTGATTCCCGAATTTAAAAAAATCAAAAAGTTAACTACTTTCCTGAATTAAAATTTGCTGACATATTGTCTTTAAAATCTAAATCTTGGGAATGTTATTCTTTGATAGAGAACCTTTGGGGCCTGAATTCAAAAATAAAACTTAGAAAACCCCCTTTTAGATTCTGCACCTGCTTCTGGTTAGATTTATACTGGCTCAAGCCCCTGTCCCAATAAAATATTGTATATCTCTATTTAAATTATCTTTAAGAATTCAAAAAACTGAACATCAAGAAAATAACCACTTAAAATGTGGCATGAGACCCAGAAATAGACCCACACACCTATGGTCACTTAATTTTTGACAAAGAAGCCAAAAACATACAATGGAAAGAGGAAAGAATCTTCAATAAATGGTGTTGGTCTAACTGGATGTCTACATGTAGAAGAATACAAATAGATCCATACTTATCACCCTGTACAAAACTTAAGTCTAAGTGGATCAAGAACCTCAACATAAATCCGGACACACTAACATTAATAGAACAGAAAGTGGAGAAAAGCCTTGAACTCATTGGCACTGGTAGCAACTTCCTGAATAGCTCAGGCACTAAAACAAATAATCAATAAATGGAACCTTTTAAAATTGAAAAGCTTCTGTAAGGCAAAGGACGCTGTCCTTAGAACAAAATGGCAGCCAACAGACTGGGAAAGGATCTTCACCAACCCAACATCTGACAGTGGGTTAATATTCAAAATATATAAAGAACTAAAGAAATTAAACACCAAAAAATCAAATAGCCCCATCAATAAATGGGGTACAGAGCTAAACTGAGAATTCCCAGAAAAGGAATCTCTAAAGGGTGAGAGGCATTTGAAGAAATGTTTAACATCTTTGGTCATCAGGGAAATGTAACTTAAAACAACTCTGAGATTCCACCTCACACGTGTCAGAATGGCTAAGATCAAAAACTCAAATGATAGCACATACTGGAGAGGATGTGGAGAAAGAGCAACACTCCCCCATTGATGGTGGGACTGCAAACTTGTGCAATCATTTTGGAAATCAATCTGGAGATATCTTAGAAAATTGGGAATAATTCTACCTCAAGACCCAGCCATACCCCTCCTTGGGCATATATCCAAAAGATTTGAAATGAAACCACAAGGACATTGCCTCAAAATGTTCATAGCAGCTTTATTTGTAATAGCCAGAAACTGGAAGCAACCCAGATGTCCTTCAACTGAAGAATGGATAAAAAAACTGTGGTACATTTATACAATGGAATACTACACAGCTATCAGAAATGAGGAAATCATGCAATTTGAAACCAAATGGATGGAGCTAGAAAAGCTCATCCTAAGTGAGCTGACACAGTCCCAGAAAGATAAACATGGTGTGTATTCCCTTATAAATGGATATTAACCATACATCACAGGATAACTATCCTACAACCCACACACCAAATAGATAGGAACCTAGCATATCTATCCTAGGAAAAATTTTACCCACCAGTAAGTCATAGAATTTGCTGCAGGTTAGTGGAACACCACACCCTAGATGGTATGCCTTATCAAGCTCCAGTACAAGTGGAAGCTCTTGGCCCTCACATGATGGAAGATCTGAGGGAGTATGATATGTGAGGGCCCACCTCATCTGAGGAGAAGGAGAGTACCAAGTAGAGGAAAAAGAAGGGAGGGAGGGAGGGAAGGAGAGAGGAAGGGAGGGGCCAGGAGGGGAGGAGGGAGGAAACTGTGTTCTAGAAGTAACTTGAGAAAACAAAATAATACTTTTTAAAGAAAAGAGTTAATAAGCTTAAAAATATAATAAAAACACAATATAAAATTTCAAACTATAGGGGATCCAAGATGGCGGCGGCCGGCGCGGACATATTTTGATTTCGGGGTCAACAATCACAAGGCGGCAAGTGTTCCAGGACGCTGTCAAAAGGGCACGACCCCTTCTAAATCTCACCCAGCTACACAGGGACCACGGAAGATGCCTGGGCAGGACGCCCCTTCCAAATCTCGGACACGCTAGGAAGCCTCTGGACCCGGGAATCGGGATAACCCATCCCCCCAAAAGGAGAGACCCCCAGTAAGTTCCAACCTAATACCCAGCCGGCAGATTCAGAAAACACACAGAGATAATCCCCACCCTGCTGGGCACTCCCAGGTCTCACACAGATGATCCAATTATCTAGCGAAAGGTTGTGACCCTTGGAAGTGAGTGGGAGATCCGCTGCAAAGTGCCTTCAGACCACAGATCGCAGTCTGTGACATCACTGGCCAGTTTCCAAGCCGTGGGAGCGGCAAGGCTACTGCAGCTGAACTGCAGACTTACCCGCTACAGGAACCAACCCCAGGAAAACTGCGAGATATTTGAAACGGTCGTATATTGGTCTTATGTACTAGTACAGGCCCTTCTGGTGGGGAATCAGAGCTTACTTGTAAACAGCTCCGCCACCTGAATTAATTAGGTCCCCACCTGGGAGGCAGGACTGAATGACTCACCTTATAGGGGTGGAGAAAGGCAACTCGAATCCTACACAACAGTGCCCCTTTGGACCCAAGTCCAGAAGACAGCAAATTCCACATGGCCAGAGGCCCCAAACCAAAAAAAAAAAAAAACCAAAAAAACAAAAAAACAAAAAAACAGAGCAAAATGTCTCCAACAAAAGAAAGCAATGCTATTCTGTCCAGCCCGAACCACCTCGCCGCAACTGAAACACATGAAAACGATAACAATTCTACATTATGGAAAGTGATAAAGTCCCTTCAAGAAGAACTTAAAACTATGAAGGAATTCAAAGAAGCCACAATCTTACAAGTCAAAACAATGAATAACATCATTAAGGAGCTCCAAGCCAAGGTGACCCAGCTTGAACAGGAAAAGGATAAAGCAATGAAAGATCTCCAGACAAAAACAAGCAAACTGGAGAAGGAAATGTACAAAACGAACACTACCATTCAAGACATGAAAATAGAAATAGAAACAATAAAGAAAACACAGTCAGAGTTAAAAAAGTAAATGGAGAATCAAGAGAAGAGAACAGGAACTACGGATGTGAGTATGAAAAATAGAATGCAAGAGATGGAAGACAGGATCTCAGGCATGGAAGATTCGATGGAAGAAACCAGTACAACATCCAAAGAAAATGAGAAAGCTAAAAAAAAAATCTCTCACCCACAACATCCAAGAAATCAAGGACTCAATGAAAAGACGGAACCTAAGAATTATAGGCATAGAGGAAAGAGAAGACTCCTGACTCCATGGTCCAGGAAATATCTTCAATAAAATCATAGAAGAAAACTTCCCAAACCTAAAGAAAGAGATGCCAGTAAAAATCCAAGAGGCTTACAGAACACCAAACAGATTAGATCAGAAAAGAAACTCCTCTCGCCACTTAATAATAGAAACTCCAAATGTAGAGAACAAAGAAAGGATATTAAAATCTGTAAGAGAAAAAGGCCAAGTCACATACAATGGCAGACCCATCAGAATCACACCTGACTTCTCCTCAGAAACTTTAAAAGCTAGAAGGGCCTGGACGGATGTCCTATAAGCCCTGAGAGAACATAGGTGCCCAGCCAGACTACTATATCCAGCAAAACTCTCTATCAACATAGAAGGAGAAAACAAGATATTCCATGACAAAATCAAATTCAAACAATATCTCCTCACAAACCCAGCCCTACAGAAGATCCTAGAAGGAAAATTCCAACACAGAGAAGATAACTCCACCAAACAAAACAGAGGAAATAGAAACCTCCACAGCAACTAAACAAAAGAGAAACACAAGACAGCCAGCTAAACCAAAATAATGGGAAATAACAACCCCTGGTCACTAATATCCATCAACATTAATGGACTCAACTCGCCAATAAAAAGACACAGACTTACAGACTGGATCTGTAAACAAGACCCATCTTTTTGCTGTATACAAGAAACACACTTCACCATTGAAGATAAACACTACCTCAGAGTAAAGGGCGGGGAAAAGGTTTTCCAAGCAAATGGACCCAGGAAACAAGCTGGAGTAGCCACCCTAATATCAAACAAAATAGACTTCCAACTGAAGTTAATAAAAAAAGACAGAGAAGGGCATTACATACTCATTAAAGGAAATATACACCAAGAGAGATTCTCAATATTGAACATCTATGCCCCAAATGAGGGTACCTACATTTATAAAAGAAACACTTCTAAAACTTAAATCGCACATTAATCCAAACACTTTAATAGTGGGAAACTTCAACACCCCATTCACAACTATGGAAAGATCATCAAGACAGAAGCCAAACAGAGAAATAATGAGTCTAACAGAGACCATGAACCAAATGGACCTAACAGATATCTACAGAATGTTTCACCCAAACACAAAGGAATACACCTTCTTCTCAGCACCTCACAGAACCTTCTCCAAAATTGACCATATAGTTGGACACAAAGATAGCCTCAACAGATACAAGAAAATTGAAATAACCCCTTGTATCCTATCAGACCAGCATGGAATAAAGCTGGACTTCAATAGCAAAAGAATCAACAGAAAGTCTACACTCACATGGAAATTGAACAACTCTTTATTAGAGGAACATTGGGTCAGGGAAGAAATAAAGAAGGAAATCAAAGATTTCTTACAATCCAACGAAAATGAAGACACAAAATACCCAAACCTATGGGACACAATGAAAGCTGTGTTACGAGGAAAGTTCATAGCATTAAGTGCCTTCAAAAAGAAAATTGTGACAGCTCATATTAGCGAATTAACAGCTAAACTGGGTGAATTGGAAAAAAAAGAAGCGAACACTCCCAAGAGGAGCAGAAGGCAGGAGATCATCAAACTTAGGGCTGAAATCAACAACTTAGAAACAAAAAGAACTATACAAAGAATCAATGAAACCAAGAGTTGGTTTTTCGAGAAAATCAACAAAATAGACAGACCCTTAGCCAAATTAACTAAAAGAAGAGGGAGAAAACACAAATCAACAAAATCAGAAATGAAAAGGGAGAAATAACAACAGACATTGAGGAAATCCAGAGAATATTTGGATCCTACTTTAAAAATCTATACTCCACCAAATTTGAAAACTAAAGTGAAATGGACAATTTTCTTGATAGATTCCACCTACCGAAGCTAAATCAAGATCAGATAAACATATTAAACAGCACTATATCCCATAAGGAAATAGAAACAGTCATTATAAATCTCCCAACCAAAAAAAGCCCAGGGCCAGATGGCTTTAGTACGGAATTCTACCGGACCTTCAAAGAGGAGCTAACACCAATACTTTTCAAACTCTTTCACAAAATAGAATCTGAAAGAACATTGCCAAACTCATTCTATGAGGCCACAATCACCCTGATTCCTAAACCACACAAAGACCCAACAAAGAAAGAGAACTTCAGACCAATCTCCCTCATGAACATAGATGCAAAAATACTTAATAAAATACCAGCAAACTGAATTCAAGAAAACATCAAAAGTATCATACACCATGATGAAGTAGGCTTCATCCTAGGGATGCAGGGATGGTTCAACATACGAAAGTCTGTCAACATCATTCACCATATAAACATGATGAAAGAAAAAAACCACATGATAATCTCACAGGATGCAGAAAAAGCATTAGACAAAATCCAACACCCCTTCATGTTAAAAGTTCTGGAGAGATAAAGATGCCCTATTCATCTCTTGTACTTAAAAATAAAAAAAAAAGTTCTGGAGAGAACGGGCATACAAGGACCATAATTAGAAATAATAAAGGCAATATACAGCAGGCCAGTATATTTATCCCTCTCAGTTCTCTGAGGTGGTTGAAAAATAGATACCTAGAGTCTCATAGTTAAATTTTGAGTTGTTTAGGAATCAAGAGGGTGTTCTGGATCTAAGAAGATATTTTTTAAAATTATGAGGCAAGTTAGTATGAAAGCTGAGTTAGATATAGAACTTTAAACTCATGGAGATGGTTAGATAGTAGAATGTTAAAGTCAGGTGCCAAATACATATGGACTGGACATTGGGAATGCATGCTAAGCCATATAACTCTTATAATCGTGGCCTATTTATTTCTGTTGTTTTGTATTGTATTTATAGTTATAAGAAAAAGAACCATTATTTGGACTGAAAGGGAGAGCTGTTGGGGGGAAAAATAAATACTTTAAACTAAAAAAAAAAAAAAAAAAAG
>CAJQZJ010037416.1:58244-69118 GCA_907164525.1 Lophiomys imhausi | reverse complement strand
GCCAAATGACTGAAGATTGATGCTGCAATGTATGAACAGAAATTGGGAACTGTTCAGGCAGCCACTGGTATGTCATTTCTTAGTTTTGGAGCTGCGGGCCCTGCACTTCCTATATAATCAGATATATTTATCCCTCTCAGGTCGCTGAGGTGGTTGAAGAATACATAGTTAGAGTCTCATAGTTAAATTTTGAGTTGTTTAGGAATCAACAGGGTGTTCTGCATCTAAGAAGATGTTTTTAAAATTGTGATGCAAGTTAGTATGAAAGCTGAGTTAGATATAGAACTTTAAACTCATGGAGATGGTTAGATAGTAGATTGTTAAAGTCAGGTGCCAAATACATGTGGACTAGACATTGGGAATGTATGCTAAGCCATATACCTCTCATAATTGTGGCCTAATTATTTCTGTTTTATTGTATTGTATTTATTGTTATAAGAGAAAGAACCATTTGTTGCACTGAAAGGGGGAGCTGTTGGGGGGAAAAGATATACCTTTAAAAAAAGGGAAGAGCATGGGGGGTTGAGGAGAAAGAGGGTGGAAGGGTGGGACTGGAGGGGGGAGTAGGGAGGGGATTGTGATTGAGATATAACTTTTAGAAATAAAAAATAAATTAAAAAAATGTGGTATGAACCATGGGTAGCATTGTAATTGTGATTAATGGTACATCAATTTATTTAGAAGAAAGAAGTTGAGTTTTACAAAGTAAGAATTCCAATTTAGACATAGGTACTACACATAGCAACATGTTTAATTTTAAGAAAATTTCTGTTTTTTTTTAAATCCTTCATTGTTTTGCTATACAATGGGTTAATGATAGCTATTGTTGATAGATTCTTGCACTGTGCTGACATGTTATACCAACATCATATTCACTCATTGTCATTAAAATATTTTAATGACCTAAGCATTGAAGGATCTAAAAGGGTAGGTTCAATTACCAACTCAATTTGACAAGGTGTTGAGTAATGTTGAAAAGAAGAGTGAGAATATTTATGCAATGAGGTCACATTTGGAATAGGAACAGACAATCAAATATACAGGTCCAATGATGCCAAAGTTTATATATTCTTGCCTCCCATTTAAACAAAACCCATATATATATATATGGGTTTTGTTTAAATGGGAGGCAAGAATATATAAATTAATAAAGATTCCTTTTATGTCCGAATTTCTCCTCACTTTATTAGTTCTTTCAAAATTTCATAAATAAGTGATTAAGCAGTCTGATCATGACATGGTCTCACACATCACTGACTCATCATTGTCTCAGTTCCACTTCTGCAATGTAGTTTGATAAATTATTAATCTGTTAATTCCTACCACCATCCAAGAGAACAGTCTGATCTTATAAAATGATTACTTCCTTTCCGTGGAACAGGCTTACCTTCATGGGTATGTTTCCTGATCTGGATATGTTTCCTCATTCTGGATGCAATCTATCTTACAACATTTTGTCCTTCCTAGAAATCAAGATGACTCAAGAGGAAAGGTTAAGCATAATAACTCACTTCTGTGCATTTGACGAAAGTAAAAGAGAGACAAATGCAATGAAGACAAGACATAGATGTCATGTTTTTATACAGCTTTCAAGTACTTTGTGGTTCCAAGTTAAGAGTTGGTCGATTTTAGCAAAAACAATTCACAGTGCAGTTTTCTATATTATATATTTTATTAGAGGTTATATGTTAAAAATTAGAGACAATGTGGGGTGAAAGCAGTATTCTCACAAGTGTAAGGCTAAGCTATAAATATTAAAGAAATGTCACATAGCAAGAACAGATAACTATCTACCATATATCCCTTGGAATTTGTATAGAGTTTTGCATGAAATATTCAATATGTTAAGTCTCAAAGCCAGGACAAAAGGGCTGACAAAAGGGCTGTATATTAACATATCAAAGTAGACACAGGCTACCTGACTCCTCCAGTCCCCTACCTGTTACAGAGTCACATTGGCTGGCATACTCTACCTCCAACTCCAGACTCTTTAGCCCAGGGACTGGGCTGACATCCTCTCAACTTCTTTTCCCTATATAACCTCAGCCATTTTGGCTATGCTAGTCTGTTGGTCTTTCGGTCTCTTATCTCCCTGGTTTCCTGAATCATTCCTGGCCTATTGGCTCCAGGCCCTCTCTCTTCCTCTCTCACTGTCTCCACACTTCTCTTGTGTCCAGGTTCAGGATGGACCATATCAGATGTCTCTGCCTGTGCTCTCCCTTATATCTATAATAAAAACCGCAAGCCTTTAGGAGTAGTCATATCTTCCTTTTATTTATTTATTTATTCATCTGATGCCAAAACCTCATTGTGTCATAAATGAGTTCCCTTCCAAGGAATCTGGCCACTTCGAATCTAGATACTGATCTGATTCTCCTAAAGTATCTATGGATCATTTGCTTCGGCTGGCTTCTGACACCCACCATATTTGGCTTCAATTTCTAGAGTCCAACTCTTTAGTTGCTCATGATCTTCAACTTCTCTAACCATCTGACTTCCCTTTAATACTCAGTAAATGTCTTTCTGGATCCTGGAATCTACCATGCCTATCCAGGCATTTCTCCATATTAAAACACTTTCCCTCAATTGAAAACCTTCCTTTCCCACAAAATCCTCTTCTATTCTACTGCTCCATCTGATTTCTCCTCTACCTACTCTAACCACTTATTCCTCCCTGTCTACTGCGAGTCAACTCAGAGTTGCCTGATTTGTCTGCTATTACTATAAAAGTCACACCAGTGTGGTAGGAAGCTACTTTCACCCGGCTGGGCCCCCAGTCACATCATATACCTCTCTGCTATTTGGAAAATTTTCTCAGACAAATTTTTCACTCTACTTGGGGATGTCCCCATTGAAATTCTAGCCACCATGACATTTTATACATCTTAGCTCAGCTCCTTCCTGAAGCTTTGTCCCCCCCCCCCCCCGAGGAGATACTGTCCCTCCTACAATTCCACCTATACCCAACCACTACAACACTTTTCCTTGCTTCCCCACTCCCCTTATTGCTATGTGCTCTATCTCTCCTTGTGCTTTCCTGGGGAAGTTGGAAGTTTCCTCTCTTCCCTTTTGGAACAGCCTGCTTTGTCTTCTCCTTGTGCACTCCTGAGGTTTCCATACTCTGAGACCCTATTTTCTGTCTCTTACCTCTCATCTAAAAGTCCCACAGCTTCTCTAAGCCCATCTGGGATAGAAAGTTCTACCCCAGTTTAAAAGGAAAGTTATCTTTTAAGGCTCCATTCATGTTGTTTCTGATATCATATACTATTTCATTTTAATACTTTCCCACCTAAAAGGCTAATCATAGCTCCAGTGATGTTGATATCCTTTCTTCTAATAAAAATTATTTTGAAGGGTATATTTATGTTAGCTCAATTATGTTAGCTCAATAACAACCACCCCTTGTTTTTCCTCTTTAACAAAATCCTGCAATGCACTAGGCATTGGGCTAAGTATACTTATTAAGGGATTTTACTTACTACTTAATGTAAACATTTTTCTCACTTTTAGGTACAAGAAAAGGAATGTGAAGGAATTTTCCGGTTATCACTAAAAATGTTCTAGGATTGGCCTTCAAGACAGATCTGTCTCCTTTCAAGTCTCATCAAATAGTGATGTCTTTGAGCTAAGCAATTAAAGTAATCATTTAGTTTGAAATGACCAATACAGCAAACATTGAATGACTGCTATAAACAAGATACTCTGCTGGTATAATAAGATAGTTTGAAATTTGAATCAAAGGACAAGTTGTCATAGAAAGTTTTGAAACTCTTTGATTCTGCTGTATGCGGATTGAAAAGGCTTTTGTAAACTGGCTTAGGAATCCAATTGTCATAAGACAATGTGTATTCTAATATGCATCATGAACCATAGCACAACAAACCTATAAATAAAGAGTTAGAATAAAACATTTCTAACCTATGTGGACTGAAGGATTGAAGTAAACATAGTTGCATTCCCAATGTAAAGACACTAGGTATGGCTTGAGGGCACAGAGAGTTTTATGTCAACTTTGCATAAGCTAAAGTCATGTGAGAGGTAGGAACCTTGTTTAAGAGAATGCCTCCATCTAATTAGTGATTGATGGGAGAGTGTAACAGAATATGTTATTTAAAACTTATATTTATTAATACTTAACAATCACCTATAAAATACCTAAATCCTATAACCTAAACCTTAAATCTAAAATATATAATCTATCTAAAAATATCTTAATACCTAAAAACACTCTAATACCTATAAAAAACACTTAGCATTATTTTAAGTTTCTTAAAAGGATATTAATACTCATGGCATAGGTCCATGTAAGATGGCCTGGTTTATGACTATCCCATCAGGTATTCCAAGCTTAAAATATGTTGAGACTTATTTGTCAGTTTGTAACACAAGAGACTGTGGCCAGTGTATAAAGACTTGTTTTGACTGCTAACAGAGGGCAGTCTTTTAAATTTTTCCAAGCACCTTTCAGGTCTCTGCTTGCCCCACACACTTTTGTACCTTGATGTGTTTTTCTACGGTGTGGCTTCTCAGTGAATGAGGGCAGAGAGAGGCACATGAGACAGCATGGCTTCTCAGTGGGTGAGGGCAGAGAGAGGGTCAAGACCATGTGGATCTTTGACTTAAGTCTCGTGTCATAGTTTGAATTTTGGAAGAGGGACTTTCTGCATTCTTGTTGCCATGGTTACCAAATGTTTTCACTGGCTTCCCCAAGACACACCCCCTCAACAGTGTGTCAGGGTGGTCCCATGATTCCTGTTGCTTCTCACAGCTAATGATGTCACCTGTGTGGCTTTCGAGGTTTCTTAGCAATGCCTTTCAAGGGTATATCATCCAGCCATAACTGGCTCCGCCTATATCAACAAGCAAAGGGACACCAAGTTTCTCCCTATTTGCCTCCAGATGTTAATCTGAACTATATTAATTTCACTAGCTCCTACCACAGGAGAGGGTCCAGTCCATTTTGGGTGGTGTCATCCCAGGGGTAGTGGTCTTGGGTTCCATAAGCTATGAAAAACAAACCTATAAGCAATACCTGTCCTGCTTACTCCTCCTGCTGCTCTTTTCCTGCCCTGTTTAAGTTCCTGTCTCGACTTCCTTCACTGAAGGTCTATGATGTATAAATGTAGGGCAAATAGATCCTTTCCTCCCAAGCTTGCCTTTTGGTCATGATGTTTCATCATACCAATAATAACCGTAAATAACACAATCACCCACTCCTCTTTGTTAGGCTAGTATTTCACATTAATCAAATTTTGAAATTGACCAAGATTTTTCTTTGTCTGCTAACAAACTTAATATTAATGGAGTTAGGGTTGATAATCTTTCTAATACCAAGGTAATTTTATTTGCAATTTTTATTGATATGGATCTTCTGATGTTAGCAGCTTTGCTTTTGTTTTGGTTACAGTGGCTCAGAAAGGAAGCTGTCCTTCCTAAGCACCAGGTACTTATTGAGAGACTATCCATTTATCTTTTTCTGAATGATGTCACATAAATGTAAATCTAAACATAAATCCTCAAATAGAAATCCCAGAGTATTTTGCAGCTGGATTTCTAAAGATAACATTTAGGTTGTATGAAAAGTTGATCCCTGAATGAGGAGGATCAAGAAGAGGGCACTAGACAGCTTGGGACAACCAAGGGATAAAATAAAATGATCAAAGTACCACACCAGAATGAAAACCAACAGCCTGATATGGTGGTGCACACCATTAATCCAAGCACTTGGTAGGCAAAGGCAGGAATATTTCTGTGAATTCTAGGTTAGCCTGGTCTACATAAAGTTCCAGATCAGCCAGGGCTGCATAGTGAGAGACTGTTTGAACAAAATAAAACTGAAAAATCAATCAGAATTTTAATTCAAAAGAGTATATGTTTATCAGCTGACAATTGTCTAAAATATAGGAATTATACACAAAGGAAAAAGTAATATAGGAATTATACACAAGGGAAAAAGCACAAAAGCTTTTTTTTTTTTTTTGATTGAGGGCATTGGAGAAAGCTTGGAACACAATACATAAGGATCAAAACTTATTTCACATGAGTGATGACTGTATTTATTTTGAACTTTCTCCCTTCACACTTCATATCTATACAAACATTTCATCTCTTTGGTAGTTTTCAGTCACACCATAACTTCAGAGACAAAGAGAGTATTTGTGTTATATAAGAAAATGGATAATCACATAGGCACCCTACTGAGAATGTCTTCATGGATATTTTCAGTAACAATTATTATTTAATTACTGTCACAACCTACAATCCTTTGGAATGTTCACTTTTCCTAGAACTCAAATGTGAATTCCCATTCCAAGAGCTATAAAACTTTTTATCAGTCAATTAGGGCTTAAGGTCAAACATTTGTTCTTGTTGTGGGCTAGTCTGCACCAGTATGAATTACAACCTCATCATTGTTACATGTAGTACTAACTGTATGTGTTGGTTACAATAAATGAAGTGTAAATGGTTGTGGTAGCAATCTTCTCCATATTAATGCTACCATTACTATGAACAGCTCTGATTTTATACACAGGGGGCAAGAGGTGGGGAAGTTGTTATGATAATTCTTCATTTCTGCATTTAAATATCTGATTTTCACCAGTTTTTCAAGTGGTACAATCTCAGACAATATGACTAGTTTGCCTCACTTTTCAGCAAGGATTTTTGTTACTGGAATTAATTCAAATGTGAACTCTCAAATGATAAACCTCGACGAGAGTATATATGAAGCATAGATTTTCCTCCAAGACTCTATTTCTAAAGCTGTATTATGATTTGAAAAATGATTTATTTTACAATGTAAGATAAAATTTTATAATGGTAATAAATTATATAGAAAATGTTCAATTTCTAAATCTTTCAGAGAAATATATGACTCAGAAACAAGAAATAACTTGTAAGTGATAGCTGGCATAGAAGATCCATCCAAATTCTGTAATTTTCTATCTGCTAAAGTACTTTATCCATATAACTGAGCCAACATTGATAGCATATATGGCATGAGGGCATTGCAATAAAATATAAGCTGACAATATAAAAGGGCTCAGTATAATTTCTGGCCCAAAAGAGTACTCACTAATTAGTGCTGTGATGGTGATGACAAGGGTGGTGCCAAATGTTAATAAAATCAAGATTCTAGACCCTAGATTTTCAGTGTTGGTATATTTTGAGGGCTATGACCAAAAATTGAGAGAGCTCTGAGATACATTCAAAATAGTTAATGTAAGCTTTTATGAACATAAACAAATTGAAGTGATTATTTGTATCTTATTGGATCCTACTAGAAATCAACAGCAAGAGAAACAATAGATACTGCACATGTACTTGGAGAATGTGATGATTGGTTTTAATGTGACTTTGCCACAATTTAGAATTATTAGAACAGGGAACTGCAACTGAGGAGTAGTCCGATGTGTGAAGACCCACTCTAAATGTAGGCTGCAACTTCTGATAGAAGTTCAGATGAAAGAGGGCATGGTAGAAGGAAGATTGTTTTTTACCTTTTGCTTTCTCTGTCTTCCCTAGTGCCACATAGTAAATTTATCTTGTTGCTACAACTATTGATTCCTTTGCTGATATAGAACCAGCATTTCCAGGCTTCAGTCACTGATGGAGAACTGGTGACTCTCCAAGAACCCTCTAGATTTTCCAAGGCAGCTTGGGACTGCTGAGGCAATTAGCTCTGTGAACTGAGCAACTAAGTGGTTCTTGGTGTCTCTGGTGTGAGACAGCCATTATGAGTCTGCTCCAATTGCTTACAGACCTAGCCTCAAGGATGGAACCACTGCTTGGTTCTCAGTCAGGTATGGGACAGCTGTTGCACAAAAGCAGTCCTGCTGACTATGTCCCAACATGGCTCAGCTCAGGCTGAATTCTGACAAGGTAAACAGAAGGATTGCTGATGGAGAGATAAAGGCCTACATTCAGCATTCCCCAGTTTCTATCTGCCTGGAAGAGCCATTACTTCTTATCTCCCCTTATGTCTGACAAACTGGGCGGCATCTGGTTCTTAATTAACACTTACCTGCAATGCATATCAAAGCCATCAGGATCTACTGGCCCATCTGCTATGTCCTCCCCACTACTCTAGCTCCCAGGCTGTTCAAGTTTACAGCCCCCATCCCACCTGCTTCCTTTATAATCTGAATGCACACATCCTTCCAATTTGTTTCTTTCTGCTCTGAGTGATAGGCCAGCAACCACCAGTTTGCTATCCTCTCTGTCTCTATGAGGTAACCATGGAAGCATTGGACTTCCCCAAATGTCTCTGTTTATTCTCTGTCACTGGAGAAATAGCCATATGGCAGTAACATATTTACAAAAAACTTTCTTAGCACCTATGGAGAGGTCCATTAAAGTCGTTTCATTGTGCTCTCCCTTAAAATTACTATTGCAGTGCAAACTGATTTAATAAATCTGTCATTTATACACACATATGCACACACAATTGTAACAGGACAAGACTGTGCAGAGGATCCTTCAACTTTTATTTTGCTTAGGCCATTCCAGGATTAATTTGAATTTGATCTACTTGATGGAGAATCCCATGGAAAATTACTCAACTCTATTCTAGGACCCAAAAGTCAGGATGTCCTTAGCTAACACAGCTTCTGTTAAACTGTCTGTTTGTATGGAACCTCCTCTAGCTAACTGTCTGCTTCTGAAAAACCTGGTTGCTTCAAACTACTTACTTCTATGAAATCCCCTGAAGCTGCCAAATAAGATGCCAGGTCATGTGTTCTGAACATTCAGGATACACCTAGATCCCCAAGTACCTAGGAGTGATCCCAGCCAGCTGGAATAAAGGGTATAAATTGGCTATAAATATGTGTGAATGGTCATGTCTGGTGGGCTACTCATAACAACATATATATTCATTCTATCATTTCTGTTCCTCTAAAGAACCCCTACTCATACAGAGGTAAAACAACACACTACTGAGTGAATAGTACATCATTGAAGAAATCAAAGAAGAAATTCAAACATTCATAGAATCAATAGAAAAATAAAGCGCAACTTCTCAGAACCTTTAGGGTAAATCAACAGTACTTTTCAAAAAGAAACTTTATAGCAATGAGTGTTTACATGGAAAGGAAACCTATAGACCAATTTTACTGATGAGTAAAATAATTCTCAAAAAAGCATTTATAATTGAATATTTTCAAATAAAATAAATACTTAACAAATTGAAGTTAAGAGTTCATTATGCAGTCCATACATGACGACCCAATTGTTTTCATTCCAGGGACAAGGCATTGAGTCAATATATGCAGACACATATATTAAAGTACAAAAATAGGCATATGGACAGAAATTCATGTTATATTCTTAATACATGTGAAGAAGGTCTCAGAAAACATTCAACATTCCTTCATGATAAAACTTCTGGAGAAATTAGGAACAGATGAAACACACGACATAATGGAGGCAAAAACCAATAAACCAAAAACCAAAACCAAGCCTGGCCATGAAAAATAATTATCATATACTTTTTATGAAATGCAGAATATATATACATATATGTATATATTTGTATATGTATATGTATATATGTGTGTGTGTGTATGTGTGTAGAACATGAAAGTAGAAAGTAGACTATGAGACAGAGACTTAAATGGAGGAAAGAGTAGAAAAAAGGAGGCGTTCAAGATGGTACAGAGGAGATAATGGGGAGGAAGACAAAGAAAGCATATATGTCATATATTTATGATATATATTATATATATACATATATATATAAATGTCATTATTGACTTAGTTTGGGAATATGATTTTAACATGCCAATATTTCATAATTATGTTTGTGACTTCTCATTGTTAGTAGGATGAGGAGAGACATAAAATACGTTCATTGTGGTACCCATATAAATAAAGTAACTTTTCATAGAGATTTAAATTTCAGATTGGTGAAATCCTGACAACACAGAAAAGTATCATGTATAATCATGCTATATATTTTGTGAATATATAGTAATGTTATTAGGGAATACCCATTAGTAAAACTATAAATTTTGGCACTACTTTATTTATCATTTTTCTAGTCTTTCACTTTACAATTCACTACTTGAAACAAAGCTATGTTTACTTAAGCAATGAAAACCATCAACCAAATTTAAACTTTAAAGTGTCCATTTGTCAAGCTAGGATTGCATAGTGCCTTGACAATTGAAAAGGAGGGACAGTTATTCACAGGTTTGCCTAGGGGACAGAAGAATTGATTTTGCATATTGGAAGTTATCTTACATGTTGTCTTTGAGTCAAGAATATAACCACCAAGAACTGAGCTGATGGACTAAAAGAGAGTTTACTTATAATTCACTGTCTCAGGGAACCTTATGATTGGAGAAACTGTCAGCAAGTGACGACTGACAGCTCCTAAGATTTGATCAAGGAAAAGCTGAAGGGGGAAGTACGAAAGCAAAGTAGACTAAGATTCAATATGCACTGGTTCCAGGTAGTATAATTTCTACCAGTTATGATTTGTATTGAGTTGGATACTTATCTCCTTTTCACAGTTTATTTATTTGTGAAGGAGATTCTTGAAATAAATTATTTCATAATTATTTCAATATCTGTAAATAGAACATATTTTTAAAACATTCTGTCAATTTCTCAGATACAATATTAGTAATAATACTGTGTTGGGTTTCAGACCCTGGAAAAGTAGCTAAGTTGACTATTAAATACATTAAATTGGACCTGGACTCAAGGGCTCAAGGTCTCCCAGCATCCCTCAGTTCCAACTTGTTACAGGGTATGGCTGACCTCTTTTCCCAGAGGCCCTTCCCTATATAATCTCATCTCTTTCTCTCTCTCTCTCTCTCTCTCTCTCTCTCTCTCCCAATGTATTTCTTTCTCCCTGAATTCTGACCTCT
>CAJQZJ010037416.1:15120-44006 GCA_907164525.1 Lophiomys imhausi | reverse complement strand
TTTTTTCAAATGCTTTTTTACTTCCAATGAGATGATCATGTAATTTTTTTCTTTCAGCTTATTTATGTGGTGGATTATATTGATGGATTTTTGTATGTTGAAACACCCCTGCAACACTAGAATGAAGGCTACTTGATCATTGTATATAATACTTTTGATGTGTTGTTGTATCCAGATTTCAAGTATTTTATTAAGTATTTTTGTATCCATGTTCATAAGGGAAATTGGTCTGAAATTTTTTTCTCCATTAAGTCTTTGTGTGGTTTACATATCAGAGTGACTGTGACCTCATACAATGAGTTTGGCAGTGTTCCTTCTGTTTCTATTTCTATGTTGTTGAAGAGTTTGAAGAATATTGTTGTTAGCTCTTCTTTGAAGGTCTGGTAGAAATCTGTGCTGAAACCATCTGGCCATAGGCTTTATTTTTATTTTTTGGTTGGAAGACTTTTAATGACTTCTATTTCCCTAAGGGTTATATGACTGTTTAATTTTTTTTTACCTGTTTTTGATTTAACCTTAGTAGGTGGAATCTATCAAGAAAATTCTCCATTTCATTTAGGTTTTTCAAATTTGTGGAGTAAAAGTTTTTGAAGTAGGACCTAATGATTGTTTGGATTTCCTCAATGTCTGTTGTTATTTCCCCCTTTTCATTTCTGATTTTGTTTATTTGGGTATTTTCCCTCTGCCTTTTAGTTAGTTTGGCTAAAGTTTTCTCTATTTTGTTGATTTTCTCAAAGAATCAACTCCTGGTTTTGTCGATTCTTTGTATTGTTCTTTTCATTTCTAAGTTATTGATTTCAGCCCTGAGTTTGATAATTTCCTGCAATCTCCTCTTGGGAGTGTTTGCTTCTTTTTGTTCAAGCTCTTTCGGGTGTGCTTTTTGGTTGTTAGTATGGGATCTCTCCAATTTCTTTTTGAAAGCAATTAGTGCTTTCCTCTTAGCACTTCTTTTAATGTGTCCCATAAGTTTGGGTATGTTGTGCCTTCATTTTCATTGAATTCTCAGAATTTTTTAATTTATTTTTTTTATTTGTTTCCTGACCTATTGGTCATTGAGTAGAGAGTTATTCAGTTTCCATGTGATTGCAGGCTTTCTGTTATTTTTGTTGTTGTTAAAGTGTAGCTTTATTCCATGATGGTCTGATAAGTTACAAGGGGTAACATTAATTTTTTCAGTTTTGCTGTATCTGTTGAGGCTTGCCTCATGACTGACTATATGGTCGATTTTTGAGAAGGTTGCATGAGGTGCTGAGAAGAAAGTATATTCTCTTGTTTTTGGGTGAAATGTTTTGAAGATATCAGTTAGGTCTATTTTATTCCTGGTGTTTGCCAGGTTCCTTTTTTCTCTGTTTGGTTTCTGCATCCTTGATCTGTCCAGTGGTGAGAGTGGTGTGTTGAAGTCTCCGACTATTACCGTGTGGGGTTCAATGTGGGATTTGAGCTTTAGTAGTGTTTCTTTAACAAGTGTGGGTGCCCTTACATTTAGGGCATAGATGTTCAGTATTGAGATGCCATCTTGGTGGATTTTTCATTGATGAGTATGAAGTGTCCTTCCCTATCACTTTTGATTAATGTTGGTTGAAAGTCTAATTTATTGGCCACTAGAATGGCTACTCCAGCTTGCTTCTTGGGTCTATTTGCTTGATATATCTTTTCCAGCCCTTTTCTTGGAGATAATGCCTATCCGTGTGTTTCTTGTAAGCAGCAGAATGTGGAATTCTGTTTTCCCATCCATTCTGCTAGCCTGTGTCTTTTTATTGGGGAATTGAGTCCATTGATGTTGAGTGATATTAATGTCCCACAATTGTTTCCTGACATCTTGATGTTGATGGAAGTAGTGTGTGTGTGAGCTTCTCTTTCTTTGATTTTGCTGCTGTCCAGTTATTTACTTCGTGTGTTTTCTTGTGTGTAGTTATCCTCTTTGGGTTGGATTTTTCCTTCTAACATCTTCTGTAGTGGTGGATTTGTGCATAGATATTGTTTGAATTTAGTTTTGTCATGGAATATCTTGTTTTCTCCATCTATATTAATTGAAAATTTTGCTGGAAATAGTAGTCTGGCCTGGCATTTGTGGTTTTTTAGGGTCTGCAAGATGTCTGTCCAGGCCCTTCTGACTATTAGTGTCTCTGATTAAAAGTCAGGTGTGATTCTGATAGGTTTGCCATTATATGTTACTTGGCCCTTTTCCTTAGCAGCTTTTAATATTCTTTATTGTTCTGTACATTTAGTGTTTTGATTACTGTGTGGGAGGAGGAATTTCTTTTCTGGCCTAATCTATTTGGAGTTCTATAGGCTTCTTGTACAATTATAGGCATCTCTTTCTTGAGGTTTGGGGAATTCTCTTCAATGATTTTGTTGAATATATTTTCTGGCTCAGGGAGCTGGGAATCTTCTCTTTCTTCTATTCCTATTATTCTGAGAGTTCGTCTTTTCATAGTATCATTGATTTCCTGAAGGGTTTGTGCCAGAATATTTTTGGATTTTACATTTTCTTTAAGAGCTATATCAATTTCTTCAATTTTATCCTCTCGGCCTGAGATTCTTTCTTCCATTTCTTGTATTCTGTTGGTGATGCTTGTGTCTGTAGTTCCTTTTCTTTTCCTAAGG
Source organism: Lophiomys imhausi (assembly GCA_907164525.1). Taxonomy (NCBI): domain Eukaryota; kingdom Metazoa; phylum Chordata; class Mammalia; order Rodentia; family Muridae; genus Lophiomys; species Lophiomys imhausi. Next base: position 41,399 of record CAJQZJ010037416.1, on the reverse strand, counting down.
TTTTCCAGTTCCATAGATGTCTCAGTTTGTGCTTTCTTTATTACTTCAACTTCCCTTTTCAGGTCTGCCATTCCTTTAAGAGCTTTATTCATTTCCATTACCTCTTTTGCAGTATTTTTGTTGTTGTTGTTGTTGCTCTCTGAGGTATTTGATTTCTGCCCTTAAGTCTTCTATTATTAATATAAGCATAGGATTAAGGTCATTTTCCTTTGTTTTAGTTGTGTTAGATTTCCAGGGTTTTCTGCAGCATTATAGCTAGGTTCTGGAGATGTATTATTGCTTTGGTTTTTTTGATCATGGTCTTGCACTGGCCTTTAGTCATCTGGTTGACCCCGGAGTTGTCTGATTGTATCTAATGTCAGTTGGCCTTGGTGCTCATAAAAATCCCTTGTTTGGGGGGCTGGGTGATCCTGAAATCCTGGTGTCCACCTCCAGATGATGGGTAGGTTCCTGTAATAGACTGGTTCTCAGAGAGTGACTGCTGCTCTCCTTAACTGGTTGTAACCCAATTGGAACCTTATACAGGGGATTCGAGTGGGGAGGGCGCTATCCTGTGAGGATCTGAAATCTGGTGGGTCTCCTCAGGAAAGCAAGTCAAGCTGTGGGCCAAAGGCTGGACCTGTGTGCCACTTGGGTCTGTTTTCTCCCCTCACTGACAGTTATTTTGGTTCAAGAGCTAGGCTGACTGTATAGGCAGGGAGCTCCACCCAAGATGGGTGCCAGCATTGGAGTGTCTGTTGTTGACTGCCTCAAAAGCTCAGGTGCTCGGGTGAGTGACCCACCCCAATTTGTGTGGGGAACACACTGTCTCTGGCTCTGTTTGCAGTCAGTCTCAGCTCATGATTGCTTTGCTGTGGCTGGGTTTGTTTTCTGCCACTCAGCTAAAGTGCAAACTGTGTTGTCATGTTAGGAACTCCAGAAAGAAAATCTTACTTTCCTTTGCTCTTGTGGTCCGGCTGTTTTTCCCGGTTGAGTGTACAGGTCTGCATGCAGGCTGGATCTCAGGAAGACAGGAAGGACTTCTGATGTGTGACTGGAGCCATGGGCTGGATCCACTCATGGGCCGGATCTGTTGTGGCTGGCACTCCTCTCCAGATGGGTGATGGAGCTGGCTGATCTCACGGTGGTGTTTCTGGGTCCTGTGCACACTGTTTTGTGTGGTGACCAGTCTCAGTGTTCGCCTTGGAAATTCAAACACCATCTGTGTTTCACAGTCAGCTGCAGGACCTCATGTTCACTCCAGAGTGACTAATCTCATTCACCCAATATTCAGATACCATACTCTATGGACGGTGCCATCTTGGATCCCCTAGCTTTTCAGTTTTTTGAGGTCCCATTTATCAATTGTGGATCTTAATGTATGAGTTGTTGGAGTTCTATTCAGGAATGTCTCTTCTGTGCCAATGCATTCAAGGTTATTCCCCATCATTTTCTCTTCTCTCAGGTTTACTGTATCTGGTTTTATGTTGAGGTCTTTGATCCACTTGGACTTATGTTTTAGGCAGGGTGATAAATATGGATCTATTTTCGTTCTTCTGCATGGAAACATACAGTTATTACAGCACCATTTGTTGAAGATGATTTCTTTTTCCCATCACATACTTTTGGCTTGTTGTCTAAAGTAAAGCGTCTATAAGTGTGTGGGTTTACTTCTGGGTCTTCAATTCTATTTCATTGATCAACCTATCTGTTTTTATGCCAAATACCATGCATTTTTATTACTATTGCTGTATAGTACATCTTGACATCAGGGATAGTGATACCTCCAGAAGTTATTTTATTGTACAGGATTGTTCAAGCTATCCTGGGATTTTTTTTTTCCATATGAAGATGAATGTTGTTTGTTGAAGGTCTGTAAACATGTGTGTTGGAATTTTCATGGGAAATGTGTTGAATCTGTTGATTGTTCTTGCTAAGATGTTAATCCTATGTAATCATGAGCATGGAAAATCTGTCCATCTTCTTATATGTTCTTCAATTTCTTTCTTCAAAGACTCAAAATTCTTGTCATATAGGTCTTTCACTTGCTTGGTTGGAGTTACACCACGATATTTTATATTATTTGTAGCTATTGTGAAGGTTGTTGTTTTCTTAATATCTTTCTCAGCCTGTTTCTCATTTGTATAAAAGAAGGCTACTGATTTTTTTTGAGTTAATCTTTTATCTAGCCACAGTGCTGAAGTTGTTTATCAGCTGTAGGAGTTCTCTGGTAGAATTTTTGGGATTACTTAATGTATATTATCATATCATCTGCAAATAGAAATACATGGACTTCTCACTTTCCAATTTGTATCCCCTTGATCTCTTTTTGATGTCTTAATGCTGTAGCTAAAACTTCAAATACTGATATTGAATAGATATGCAGAGAGTGGACAGTCTTATCTTGTCCCCGATTTTAGTGGAATTGCTTGAAGATTCTATTTAATTTGATGTTAGCTATAGGCTTGAGCACTTTGCCTTTACTGTGTTTAGGTATGTGCCTTGTATCCCTGATCTCTCCAAGACTTTTATCATACAGAGGTATTAGATTTTGTTGAACCATCCTTGCATCCCTGGATGAAGACTAGCTTATCATGGTGGAAATGCTTTTGATCATCTTGAAGTAGGTTAGCAAGTAGTTTATTGATTATTTTTGCATCAATGTTCATAAGGGAGATTGGTCTAAAATTCTGTTTTTTTTTTTTTTTTGGTTGAGTCTTCATGATGTTTAGGTGTCAGATGATTGTGGCCTCATAAAATGAATTTGACAATGTTCCTTTTGTTTATATTTGTGGAATAATTTGAGATGTATTGGTATTAGCTCCTCTTTGAAACTCTGGTAGAATTCTGCACTAAAAACATCTGGCCCTGGGTCTTCTTTTGGGGGGGATGGGAGATTTTTAATGACTGCTTCTACTTAATTATGTGTTGTAGGGCTATTTAAAATTTTATATGATCATTATTTAACTTTTGCAAGTGGTATCTATCAAGAAATTTCATTCATTTCATTTAGATTTTCTAATTTTGTAAAGTACAGGCTTTTGAAGTGAGACCTAATGATTCTTTGGATTTCCTCAGTGTCTGTTGTTATGTTCCCCTTGGCCAAGAGCCTCCTCATATTCTGTCTCTGTCATTTAGTTAGTTTGGCAAAGGTTTTGTTTATGTTTTTGATTTTCTCAAAGAACCAACTTTAGGTTTCTTTGATTCTTTGTATTGTTCTCTTTGTTTCTAACTTATTAATTTCAACCTTGAATTTGAAATTTTCCTGCTATCTAGTCCTCTTGAGTGTGGTTGCTTTTTTTTTGTTCTAGAGCTTCCAGGTGTGCTGTTAAGTCATTGGTATGAAGTCTCTCCAATTTCTTTATGAAGGCCTTTAGTGCTATATACTTTCCTCTTAGCACTGCTTACATTGTGTCCCATAAGTTTGGGTACGTTGTGCATTCATTTTCATTGAATTCTAGAAAGCCTTTAATTTCTGCCCCTACAGACATTGCAGATGTGGCTGCTGTGTCACATGTGCATAAGTAGGTGGCAGAGAGGAGACAGACTATGTCTACATTCAGTTTTCTGAACTATGAGCATCTGAGTGAATAGTAGCCTAATGTTCTCAGAAAAAAGCAAGCCCAGAGACCAATACCAATTTTGTGCCATGCAGCCCAGACAGGGAGGTAGCATGGTACAATCACCAGTCCAGCACCAGGCAAGCACCATATGGGCATCCAGGACAGGAAACAAGCGAGAGATTAGAAGAACCCTGCCTGGCCCTGGGTATGGGGTTTGTGGGTGAACTAGCTCCAAGGGGGTGAGTGAGGGAGAGCCTGCCCTGCCTTTTGTCTGCTTTGTGGTGGATATAGTAGTCTGGGCTGCAATCTGTGATTTCTGAGAGATTGCAAGACATCTGCCCAAGCCCTTCTGGCTTTTAGTGTCTCTGGTGAAAAGTTGAGTATAATTATGACAGGTCTCCATGTGTATGTTTCTTGGCCTATTTCCATGGCAGCTTTTAATATTCTTTCTTGTTCTGTACATTTAGTGTTTTGATTCTTATGTGTTGGGATGATTTTCTTTTCTAGTCTAATCTATTTGGTGTTCTGTACGCTTCTTGTATGTTTATAGGCATCTCTTTTTAGGTCAGAAAAATTTTCTTCTCTGATTTTTTGAAAATAATTTTCTTGACCTTTGAACTGGGAATTTTCTTTCTTCTCTTCTTATTATTTTTAGGTTTGTTCTTTCCATGGCATCCCAGATTTTTTGGATGTTTTTTGTCACTATCTTTTTAGATTTAACATTTTCTTTGATCAATGTATCAATTTCTTCTATTGTATCTTCTAGGCATAAAATTGTTTCTTTCTATCTCTTGCATTCTGTTGGTTATGCTGTGTCTGTAGTTACTGTTCTCTTACCTAGGTTCAAGGATTCCTTCAGTTTGTGTTTTCATTATTGCTTCTATTTCCATTTTCAGGTATTGAACAATTTTATGCATTTTCTTCATCTATTTCATTATATTTCCTGTATTACTTTAAGGGATTTATTCATTTCCTCTTTAAAGGACCCTATCATCTCCATAAGATTGGATTTAATTTTTTTTTCCTTGTGCTTTCCTAGTGGTGTTAGGATATCCAGGGCTTACTGTACTGGCATAACTGGGCTCTTGTGGTGCCACATTTCTCTGGTTGCTATTTGTGTTTTTACACTGACCTTTAGTCATCTGGGTTTTGCAGTTTTTATAGGTTTAGCTGCTGATTTCTGAGTTTATTTTTGTTGTATGGGTGGTTTTTCTGGCTGCTTTTCCTTTTGTGGTTGTTTCCTCTCTGTCTACTGGCCTGAATAAACTGGAGTTCTGGTAACTAGCTAGTCTTCATGTCCAGTAAGGTATCTTCCCTGGGGTGTTTGTGACCTGCATAGTCTCTGGGGTTTTTAGTGCTACTCTTGCCTCTGGGTTCCCTAGTGTCAGCATGATATGGGATATTTGGTGCTGGCAGGTCTCCAGGAAAGCAAGCCATGTTGTGGCCTTGAATGTGGAGTCCAGGTGACAGAACGCAGTTTAAGGTTCATTGGTATGTTTTAGGGGAATATAGCCATATATTTTTTGGTAAAATAGTAGTGTTTGTAAAAGAAACATTACTACATTTTAAATCATATATTGACTCTCACATGCTGATAGTTGGAGACTTTGGTATCCCACTCTAAGTAATAGACAGTTCATCCATACAAAAACAAACAGAGAAATGCTGGACCTAACAGATATTATAAACAAAATGGACCTACTAGATATATAGAGAACATTTTACCCTAACCCCATGGAACTTTCTCCAAATTGACCATGTACTCAAACACAAAGCAAGTCTCATCAAATACAAGAAAATGACATAACTCCCTGTATTCATTCTGTCAGACCACCATGAATTAAAGCTGGATATCAAAAACAACAGAAGCAACAGATAGCATACAAGATCATGGAAACCAGAAAACTTTTTACTGAATGAAAAATGGGTCAACATAAAAATAAAGAAAGAAATTAAATATTTTCTAGAAATCAATGAAAATGAATGTACAACATATCCAAGTTTACGGGACACAATGAAAGTGGTGCTAATAGGAAAGTTCATAGAAGTAAATGCCTCCATTGAAACAACAGTAAAAACTGGGGAGAATTCATATTAGCAACTTAATAGCATACCTGAAAGTTCTGGAAGAAAAAGAAGTAAACACAAACAAGAGGACTAGATGACAAGAAATAATCAACCTGAGGGCTGAAATCAATGAAATAGAAACAAAGCAAACAACACAAAGAATCAATGAAACAAAGAGCCAGTTCTTCAAGAAACTCAACAAGATAGACAAACCCTTATCCAAACCCACTAAAAGTCAGAGAAAGAATATCCAATTTAACAAAATCAGAAACAAAAAAGGGGGGTATGACAACAGATATTGTGGAAATCCAAAGAATCATAAGGGCTTACTTTAAAAACTGGTACTCAAGCAAAATTAGAAAGTCTAAAAGATAAGAATAAGTTTCTCATTAGGTACCTGTTGGACCTCCTGATCAGATATGAAGTTGTCCAGGAAACCCATAACTCCAAAGCCCAGGAGTCACGTCTCTGAGGTGGGAAAGTGTCCTAAGGGAAGGATATCCTGAGACATAGGAGCCCTCCTCAGCCAAGATGTTGCAGCTTACAGGATATCCCAAACCCCAGCTGAGCTGAAGAGCTCAGGAGCCTAAGCCCTGCTTTCTCTTTGCTTCTTCTCATCTGGGCTTTTTGGCTTCTTTTGATGAGAGAGTCACACTAGGCAGCAAATCTCTTAAAAGAGATTTATTGGAGGGACAAGTCCAGAGAGAAAGGATGAATTCAGAAGTGGCTGGCTCTGCTCCCAGGTGAGAACAGCATAGAACTGGGCAAACACAGCCTTTCTATAGGATTTTTGAGGTGGTGGAGCTTTCTACAGCTGAGATTTCCAGAGAGAGGTTTGGAGGAATTTCAAGTCTTGAGCTTGGGGGAAGTTAGGGATTAGTGGGATTTTTGTTCAGACTTTTCACCTAAAATTAGCATAAATCTGGGAGGGGTCATACTGAGGCTTGGAGATAGCCTTTGTGACAGTTATATACTGAAACTGCCATTATGACAGGTAGAGACATATGAGAGAGGGGCTGATTAACTCATGTCTTAGGGGGTTTACACAGACTTGAACTCTAAGATAAATGAAACAATTTTTCTTAACTAAACTAGGAACTTAAAAGGGGTGAGATTCCTAGTCCTGGTCCCTGGCTGGCAATGCCAGGCTGCTTTGGGGGGAATGGTTAGTTTATACATTGTTGCCACAGAGATGGTGACAGAGCTCATAGACTAGCTCCAGTTGGATACACCTCCCTTCCTCTGAGATCCCTGTCTTCAGCAACTGAAGAGTCAGATGCTGCTGCCTCCAGCTTCCCAGTTTTTTCAGGCATCTGATCTCAAGTCCTAGAGATGTGGAGATTTAGCCTCAGCCACTCTGGAGCCTTTGGCATTGCTGTCTGAAGGTGTAGAAGGGCCGACAGCACAGTTCGAAGATCTGAGTACCCCTTTCAAGGGACCACACAGAATGGCACCCAGGGAAAGATGTAGCCCAGAGGCTAAACTTGAAGCAGCCAGGCCTGGATGCTGGAGTTCTTCAGGTGGAGGTCTGGACACTTTCCTACAAAAGATACAATATTTATAAAACATACAAAATTAATAAAGGGAGTCTATGACAGGGAATGAATCTTGTGAGTAGGCTAAAGTACCACTAATCAAAGTTAAATAAGGATCAGATAAGCAATTTAAACAGACCTGTAACTCCTAGTGAAGTAGAAACAGTCAGTAAATGTCTCCCAACAACAACAATGACATCAACAAAAGTCCAGGGCCAGGTTGTAAAGAAGAATTTTTACTATACTTTCAAAGAAGAGTTAACACCAATACTGCTCAAATTATTCCACAAAATAGAAACAGAGGCGCATTGACAAATTTATCTTATGAGGCCACAGTAAGCATGATACCCAAACCACATCAAGACTCAACAAAGAGAATTACAGACCAATTTCCCCTATAAACCCATAGGACTAATATCCAAACTATATAAAGAACTCAATAAACTACATATCCAAAAACCAATAATCCAATTTAAAATGGGGTACAGATCTAAGCAGAGAGGTCTTAGTAGAGGAAATTCAAATAGTTCAGAAGCCCTTAATGGAATGATCAATATCCTTAGCTGGCAGGGAAATGCAAATCAAAGCTACTTTGACATTTAATCTTACACCTGTCAGAATGGCTAAAATCAATAACAGATGTGATATCACATGCTAGGAAGGATGTAGAGCAAGGGAAATACTCCTCCATTGTTGGTGAGAGTGGGACCTTGTACAGCCCCTATGGAAATCAATATTATGGATCCTCAGAAAGTTGGAAAACAATCTACCTCAAGATCCAGCTATACCACTCTTGAGCATATACCCAAAAGACATTCCATTCTTTCACAAGGACTCTTTTACAACAATGTTCATTGCTGCTCTATTATAGCTTATAGCTAGAAACTGATAACAACCTAAATTTCCCTCAAGAGAAGAATGGGTAAAGAAAATTTGGTACATTTGGCCTTGTTAAAGGAAGTTTATCACTGTGGGGGTGAGACTTTGAAGTCTTAAATGTTGAAGTTATGCCCAGTATGGAACAAACCCAGTCTCCTCCTGGCTGACCTTGTATCAAGATGTAGATCTCTCCACTCCTCCAGCACCATGTCTTCCTGGACTAATCTTTTGAAACTCTAAGGCAACCACAATTAAATGTTTGCCTTTATAAGTCTTGTATTGGTCATAGTGTCTCTTCAGAGCAATGAAAACCTAAACTAAGATAGAAATTGGTACCAGGAGTGGGGTGATAGGCCTGACTATGCTTTTGTTTGGAGGAATGTGGATTTTGGAACTTTGGATTAGGAAAAGAGTGGAATGTTTAAAGTACTGCCTAATGGGCCATACTAGTACAAACATGGAAGACATTAGTGCTGCAGGTGATTTTAACTGCAGGGGCTCAAGAGGTTTCAGAGGAGAAGAATTTTAATATGTTGCCAATAGATTGGTCTAGTAATATTTGGTGAAGAATGTGACTTCTTCTTACCCTTGTTGGAATAGGATGACTGAGGCTAAGGTGAAAAGGTTTAGATGAAATGCATTGGTATGATGGTATCAGGTACCCATGCTGATAAAGATCTATAATGAAAAGTAATTAAAGAAAATCTAAGGTCCAGGTGTGGTGGTTCATGCCTTTATTCCAAGCACTCAGGAGGCAGAGGCAAGCAGATTTCAGAGTTCAAGGCCAGTCTGTTCTAAAGAACAACTTCCAAGATTAAGCAGCAAGGGAAACCATCAAAAAACAGAAAGTTGGTGAAGATGTACAAGGGGGCAATATTCCAGCCACAGCAAGCCACATAACTTAGCAGCTTTGGCCACATGGTTATGGCTTTAGAGTCAAGCAGTCTACCTGTACAACTAAGGTGCTGAGGCCAGATGTGTAGCAGGGGTGTCCCTGCATGAGAACCCATGAGGACAATGCATGAAACTGTGAAGGTGAAGCTTGGATTGCCTTGGAGACCTCAAGATTTTAGAAATGCCACAGCCCTGGGATACCTGCCAAAGACAGATTCTAACAGGAAATGAAACCAGCCCAAGAAAAAGAAATCTGTTGCAGTCAACAAAGCTGAAAGGAGTTGGAGATCTGAAGAGCATTTTGACATCAGACATAGAGATACATGTTTAGAGTTTTTCCATCTGGTTTCAGTCTTGCTATGGTCCAACATTTCCTCACTGTTCACCATTCCCTATGTTTTGGAATGGTCATTTATATCTTGTGCTATGATATATTGGAAGTATGTGATATACTTTTTTATTTTGATTGTATAGGGGATTGCAATTAATAGATTGCCTGAATCTCAGAAAATATTTTGAACTTTTAAACATTGGTGACACTGTTATAGACTATGGAGACTTTTGAAGTTAGACTAAATGCATTTTACATTTTGTTATAGCTATAAGCCTATGGGGGCCAGGGAGTGGAAAGTGGTGATTTGAATAGGTGTGGTCCCCATAGACTCATGTGTTTGAATGCTTGGTCCATAAGTAGTGGCACTATTCAGTGTTGTGGCTTTATTGAAGGAGATGCAGTTTGTTAAAGGAAGTTTCTCACTGTGGATGTGGGTCTTTGAGGTCTTAAATGCTGAAGCTATGCCCAGTGTTAAACAAGTCCAGTCTCCTCCTGGCTGACTTCAGGTCAAGATGTAGAACTCTGTACTCCTCCAGCACCATGTCTACCTACCTTCATGATATCATGCTTCCTCCAATGATAATAATGATTAAACCTCTGAAACTATAAACCAGCCCCAATTAAATGTTTTCCTTTATAAGTGTTGCCTTGGTCATGGTGTCTCTTCACAGCAATGAAAATCCAAACTAAGACAAATGAGGAAGGTCCTCAAAAAATTAAAAATAGAACTACTATATGACTTAGCTGTGTCAATCCTGGGGATATACATAAAGGATTCTGTATCCTACCACAGAGATACTTGCAAATATCAAGTCACAGTTGTATTTTTCACAAATGGAAGAATTTAAGGGGAGTTAGATTAATATAAATTAGATTTAGAAGAACATACGAATGGAACAGTAAGTCTTGAGAAGTTAGGCATGAGGACAAAATATGTCACATGTTACAAAAAAGTGAAAAAGCCTTTTGAGAATCGAAGAAGGCAGGGAGGGACAGTGGGGAAAGAGAGACAACAAAAGCAAATTTTCATTCTTTGAAAGATAATTTAAAAATACCCAAGATACAAAAAGCTCTACAGATGTAGGTTAATAACAAATAACCCATGCAAACCATGCTGTTTATTTTAAAATTTCTTCATAGGTATAACATTTTTGTAGTAATTCATTAAATTTGATCTCATGATTACATTTTACACAAGAGAAGTTTGTGATCATAGTGTAAAAATCTTAACTAGTTTAGCTATGTTTGAACCAATATTAAAACGTTGTTATGCTCACACCAGTTTTAATTTATATTTATTTTTATAACAAGTTATATATATATGTATATCAAATATATTACATAATATAATCAGTAGTTAGGAGTGAGCTTTTAAGGAATAAAGGAAGGCCTTCTGAGGACAGGCACATTTGACATGAGAATTTCCAATAGCTTGTCAGTTGAAGCTTCTGTGCATGGAAGAGAAGAAAATAATTCCCATGAAGGAATTTGTTGCCTTTGGAGAACTGCAGCTGGTGAATAAATCATGTCATGTTTCTGAGCAATGAGCAAAATCATGAAGAGGATCCATTGAAAGCACCATTATTTGATGCAAAGGGTATTAGAATGAAGGCCTTGACTGAGTCAATTTTTCCCTCTTTTATGTCCTCAACTAATTTTGTAAGCAGATAATTGCACCTTCCAAACAAGGTACAAGTGGGCAATTTTTCCCTCAAATATCCTAGCAGATGTTGTTAAGCACTTCTGGTGCAATTAGTCCTATACACCAATAATTATAGGGTACACATGACAAGCTTTAAAAATATGCCAAAACTTTAAAGCACAATGTGATTCTTTCCAACTATTTGGAATAAAGTGCAGATTGACAGAGATACTAGGCAAATTTTACATAGATCTTATTATCATTTTACAGTGTGCTTTAAAATAAACTGACTTACTTATTTTTTAAAAATGTGTGATGCATTATACTTTCATCACCAATTTTAGTGCTAGGGACTAAATATGGGGTCTTGTGTATACTACCATTGAGTTATATCCTCAGCCCTGTCATCACTGGTTTTGCAATGGGAACATGGATTATAGATTTAATACTATTTGCACAATTACTAGAGGTAAAAGTATTCTCCAAATTCTGACTTTACTACAAAATGGTGCTCTTGGTTTTTCCTTTACAATTCTTGGTTTAGACTCCAATAATTATATTAATAATTATTTTACCTCCAAAAATGTTATTAAATTTAAAGTCCAGGCAAATTTTCTGGATTGAAAATAGAAATTTTCAGCTCATTGGCATATACATGACATTTAAAATTATCATATGGAATTATATCATATGATGTATGGTGCATTACATTATATGATATACGGTATAAGGGAGCAGATGAAATGTTGAAAGACAGTTTCTAAAATATGAAATAACTATGATCCACTATTTTCTATTTTTCATTTATTGAATGTAGATGTTTTGATAATATATTCTCATCATGGTTTCCCATCCTTCAACTTCTTTCAGATCTTCCCCACCTCCACTTCCATTGAAATCTGAATCCTTTTTATCTTCTCTCAGAAATAAATGGGCACCTTAAAATAATAATAAAATAAAATAAGATCAAACAACAAAATAGGACAAAACAGACAGAAGAAAACAGCAAAAGAAAAAGTACAAGAAACACATATAGATGCAAAGACACATGATTTACACATAGAGAAATACTGTAAAACCTCAATAATATGTATGTTGAAAACAAGTATGGTAAAAACAAACAAACAAACAAACAAAACACAAAAAACAATGCCCTGACAAAGCATTATGGAGAAAAAGAATCTTCAAAAATAGCATTAAGTTCATTTTGTGTTGGCAATCTACTGCTGAGGATGGGGTCTCCCCTTAAGATTGGTGTGTGTATACTCAATGAGACTGTTAAAAAAAAAAACTACCTTTTTTCTTTGCAATTGGTTATCAATTGGAAATAGCTTCTGGGTCAGGGATAGGGGCTTGTGTCCATGTCCCTTGACAATACTGGGATCCCATCTGGCCCAGACACCTGCAAGCACTGTGAATGCTGCCACAATTGCTGTCAGTTAATATGTGCATCAGTTCTACTGTGTGTTGAAGGCCATGTTTCTTTGGTGTCTTCTATCTTCTTTGAAATTTACAGTGTTTCTGCCTCCTCTTCTTCAGGGTTTCCTGGTCCTTGAGGGAAGAGATTTGATGGAGACATCCCATTTAGGAGATATCTCATTTAGGACCGAGTGTTCCAACATCTCTCTATGCACATTGTCTATTTGTGGTTCTCTGCATTTATTCCCATATACTGCATGAGGAAGCTTTTCTGATGATTACTGAGGAAAACACTGATCTATGAGTGTAACAGAATGTTGTTAGGAATCATTTAATTGCTATGTTCATTTAGCAGAACAATAGTATTTAGTGTTCCTCTAGGTCTCAGATTCCTGATCACCCACGCAGTGTGGAGGATTGGTTTCATCTCATGGAGTAGACCTTAAATCTAATCAGAAAATGCCTGGTTACTCCCACAAGCCTTGTGCCACTATTGCACCAGCACATATTAAAGACGGGTTACTACTGTAGATCTAAAAGGGTTTGTAGCTGGATTGTTGTTTACCTTTTTCTTTTTCTCTTTTGGTAACAGGAAGAATACTTTCAAGTACCATAAGCAATAGTCAGTAATGGTAAAGGCTCTAGGTAGGCTCCAGCTTGACTTATTCAGTTCAATGAGCTATGTAAGTGTTGTCTTCAGCAATAGGACCTAATCATCACTTTTCAGAGAACAACCAGTAAATAGCCTTGGCAATAGCCTGGATTGTTTGGAGGTTTCCATGGAGCACCTGTGGCCAACAATGAAGTTAGATGTAATCCATTCCCAGAACTTAAGGCTTCATTTGGTGATGAAAGATGTTCAGTAGAGACTGTGTCTCTATCATTATTTAGCAATTAAATTTAGATACCTTTCATACATGTATATATTTTAGGAAGTGTCTACTGTATTAGGTTTGCATATGTCTCCTTAAATAGCCCTTAGTTTTAGCAATCTCTCTCTGTATTCCCTCCCTCATCCCACTCTTTCCTTTATCTCCATGCGTATTAATCCTGTTCCAGTTCCCTCCACTCCTGTTCATCCATAATCATCTATTCTACTTCCCCTTTCTAGGGATATCCACCCCCCTGCCTCCAGTTCCTTATTCTATTCTGAACTTCTGTGGTTATATAGATTGCAACTTCCTGATCAAAAACTTAATGGCCACATGCAAGCACCTACATACTATACATAAGCAATATATGATATTATACCACATATAAGCAAGTACATACCATATTTGTCTTTCTGAGTCTGAGTTACCTCACCCAGGATGATTTTTTTTCTAGCTCCATCCATTTATCTATGAATTTCATTTTTTAAGAGCTGAGTAATATTCCATTGCATAAGTGTACCACACTCTATTTATCCATTGAAGACATCTAGGCTGTTTCAAATTTCTGGCTATTATGAATAGTAACATGATTGAGCAACTGTCTCTGTTGTAGAATGAAATTCCTTTAGGTATATACCTAAGAGTAGTATAGGCGGATCTTGATTTAGGTAGATTAGATTTTTATCTTTCTCCCCACCCTCTCACCTCCTGCCTCTGCTCTCTCCACAATTTGTCCTGCCTTTCTCTCCTCTCTCCTTCTCCTACCAGTACCCTATCTTCATCCACTTCCACTATCTATTCTATTTCCCCTTCCAAGTGTGATTCAAGCTTCCTCCCTTGGGCCCACTTGGTTTCTTAGCTTCTTTGGTCTGTGGTTATCCTATATTATATGGATTATTATATGTGTTACCTCAGTCAGGATGGTCTTTTCTACTTCCATCCATTTGCCTGCAAAGTTTATGATTTCTTTGTTTTTAATACCTGAGTAGTATTCCATTGTGTAAACATACCACATTTTCTTTATCCACTCTTCAGTTGAGGGACATCTAGGTTGTTTCCAGTTATTGGGTATTATGAACAATGCTGCTATGAACATAGATGAGCAAATATCCTTGCAGTATGGTGGGGTATCTTTTGGATATATGCCCAGGAATGGTATAACTGGATCTTGAGGAAAAACTATTCCCAATTTTTCTGAGATATCACCAGATTCATTTACAAAGTAATTGTACAAGATTTGCACTCCCACCAGCAATGGAGGAGTGTTCCCCTTTCTCTACATCCTCGTCAGTATGTGCTACCCCTTGAGTTTTTGACCTTATCTGTTCTGAGGGGTGTGAAATGGAATCTCAGAGTCATTTTGAGTTGCATTCCCCATGGTGACTAAGGGTTTTAATCATTTCTTTAAGTACTTCTCATCCATTTGATATTCTTCTGTTCAGATTTTAATTCTTAGTTTAGTTCTGTACTTCATTTCTTAATTGGGTTATTTGGTTTGTTGGTGTTTACTTTTTTGAGTTCTCTCTGTATTTTGGTTATGAGTCCTCTATTGGATGTAGGACTAATATCCAAATGTAATGTAGGATGTTGGTGAAGATCTTTTCCAAATCTGTAGGCTGCTCTTTTGTTTAATGCAATTCCCATCAAAACACCAACACAATTCTTTAATGACCTTGAAAGAAAAATCCTCCACTTCATATGGAAAAGCAAAAAACCCAAAATTACTAAAACAGTTCTCTACAATAAAAAGAACTTCTGGAGACATCACCATTCCTGACTTCAAGTTGTACTACAGAGCAATAGTAACAAAAATTACAAGGTACTGGCATAGAAACACATTTGTTGATCAATGGAATCAAATTGAAGACCCAGAAGTAAATCAACACACTTATGGACACTTGCTATTTGACAAACAAGTCAAAACCACACAATGGAAAAAAGAAAGCATCTTCAACAAATGGTTCTGGTATAACTGAAGGTATAGATGTAGAAAAATGCAAATAAATCCATGTTTATCTCCCTGCACAAAACTCAAGTCCAAGTGGATCAAAAACCTCAACATAAATCAAGATAAACTAAATATATTAGAAGAGAAAGTGCCGAACACCTTGAACTCATTGACACGGTAGACAACTTTCTTAACAGAGCACCAATAAATCAGGCTCTAAGAAATCCCGTGTTTAGAATATATTTTAGATATTAGCAGGCAGAGATAGAGCTAGTCGAAGACTGGCTCTGATGTGGGTTTTTATTTACATCAAAGGCCACCACCTGTGACACACCTACTCCAACAAGACTATACTACTTAATCCTTCCCAAATACTCACAGAGGGAACCAAACCAAACAGTGAAATATACAAGCTGTTGGAGGCTATAAATAATCAATCCACAAAATGGTGATAGAGTAACAATTGTTATCTGAGTTTTTAATTCACTAAGGAGCTTGATAATTGAATAGGAAAGAGTACTGTTAGAATCCTATAATGTGGGACTGTTGTGGTTAATATTGTATGTTATTTTGAGACATGATGTACCCAGTTATCTAGACCAAGTATTTATGCTTGGGGTGGTGTTTTTGGATATAATTAACATCTCAACCTGTGGACTGTGTAAAGCTGATTTCCTTCTTGCACTTTATCCAGTGTGTTTAAGAACCAAAGGGACATTTTAAAAAGGAAAGGGAAACTCCCTTAATGTAAATGAATTGTGTTAAAATGGAAAAAAATGAATAGTGAAGGATTAAAATAATTTTGTGTCAAGAAAGGGTATGTAAGAAACAATTCTCTCTGAGGCTAGGTAACCACTATTCTCTTGACATTAGACTCAGAATAGAGCTCACATTATTGGAGACCTTCATTGCCAAACCTAGACTTAGACTGAAAATATACCCTTAGCTCACCTGGGGTCCAGTTTGCTAATTATCAGTCATGAGCCTAACTAACCTCCATATTAATGTGAAATGATACATCATTATGCATACAATATCTATGTATCATCTGTCTATCTATCTATCATCTATCTATCTTTACTATCTATGTATCTATCCATGTTCTATCTATCTATGTATCTATCTATCTATATATGTCCATCGATCTATCTATCTTCATCATCATCTATCTTTACTATCATCTATCTATCTATCTATCTATCTATCTATCTATCTATCTATCCATCATCTATCCATCCACCCATGTATCATCTATCATCATATTTCTATCGTCTATCTGTCTTTCATGTGTATACAATTAATTCTGGTTGGGGAAAATTAAAAAATATGTAATCTTTTAAAGTTATTCTATGAAAAATGAAACACCTAGTCAAGTGTTTCTGTTATTCTTTTGCATCCAGGTTCCTTGGAGGCAGGGTATGAGGCTGCAAAACTTTAGCATTAGCACTCAGGAGGCAGAAACAGGTTGATCTTTATGAGTTTGGGACCAGTATAGATTACATAGTGAATTTTAGTCCAGGCAGGGCTGCATGGTAAGACTCTGTCTTAACAACAAAACAACAACAAGAACACCACCAACAACACAAATCCTTCAAATAAATTAAAAACTGTGTACTGAGACTTCAAATACTTTACATTTAATTTTACTTCATAGTTGATCTCATATTTTATGTTCCCCCGAGACTCAGTTTGGCATATGATGCCAGATTTTTATGTTTCAAATGATAAACTATGTTTGTTTTTTGGTAAATAAAAATATGATTATATATTTAAAAGAATAACTAAGTATCCAGTGGGCCCCTACACACTACATAATGTTAAAGAGTTGTGATTTCAAATAAAAGAACACATAAGTAAAAGTTGATGAAATAACTTGTTTTCCTTTTTGTTTGTTTTAGTCTTTTAAAAAAATTGAGGTAAGTTCTTTTCACATAGCCCTGGATGTTCTAGAACTCACCATGTAGACCAGGCTAGCCTTGAACTCACTAAGATCCACTTGCTTCTGGCTTCCAAGTGCTAAGAATTAAGGCATGTATTCCCAAGCCTGATCTGTTTTTGTCCTGTTTGTTTTACTGTAAGAGGGCTGACTACAGATAAATACAAAAGTTTTTTTCCAAGTGTAAGCTTTTGGTTCAGATGTTACTATAGTTAACAATTAGGTTGGTAGAATTGGTGTCAGAAATAGGGAAACATGATTATATTAGAAAGGAAGACATTGCATCACATCAAATAATCAGCCTTATGTGTGGTAGGTAGTCAGCTAGTACTGCCTTAGGTAAGGATTAAGGTTATAAGCACTGTTAGGTTTGAGACTTTTTTCCAGATTATACAGAGCATGTACACTAACAAGCATAGTTTCTTTTCAAATCCCTTGAGACTAATTAGAAGAAAGCCATGTGTTTTAGATTCTTGACTAGGGAAATAGCTAAAACAACAATGGAAATCTGTAACTTCCTCGCATATAATGGGCTAGCCTCTGGTATCCAGGGGAAACCTTGTTAGTTCAAAATTGTCCAAAATTTTCTAAAATTACTGTGAAGGAAGACTGAATAGAGCAAGGTAGTAAGCAAGGCAGTATGTGAGAAGAAAGAGAGATGATTTTCAAACAACTTAAGTATTGGATTGGAAGCTTAGAGTAATTCCCGAAACAATTTTTCATCTTTTCATATTTGAAGAATTGAAGCAAATGATATCCTTTCCGTTTTTCCCAGAATCTTTGATTCCATTTGTTTCTACTATGCATGTATGTCATTAATGGGGATGGTTTATAGAAGTTAAAAAAAGAGAAAAACATTGAATCTTAAGATTTAAGACTCAGTAATGCATGTCATACTTGACACCAAAATCTTGATCCATAAAAGGAAATATTTATGAATTATACTTCATAAAATAGAACTTTTATTGAGTAACAATTCTCATGTGATGAGAATATAAAGCAAAGCTATATAAAAATAAAATGTTGGAAAACTAAATATCTGAGAGCTAGCACTATCTGGCAATTATTTTGAGAAACTTCTCAAGTCTCATAATAAAGAGAAAGAAACAAAGAAAAATTAGAAATTGAGTCAATACATACATACATACAGAAGTTTTGTTGAAATGAATATGTGGATTGTGTACAATGACATGAAAAATATTTAACTTATAACTACATATCTATCAGGATAGTCAAAATAAGAAATATTAACAAAACTAAATGAAGAATGGAATGAAATTTTAAAAATCATAGAATAGGGTTTTACAAATAATTTGGAGAATAATTGGACATCACAGTTTCTTCCAAAGATAAATATGTTTTCCATAAAACTGAGAAATTCTATTAACTTCTGAAAATTTAACCTGAAGAAGCAAAGTTATATTCATGCAATAAGATATATATGAATAGAAATATCATTTGGAATAATCACAGAATGAATCATAAACTTAATATCCTTTAATAAATATAAGAGATTAAGATTATAACATGTCCACATCATGGAATATTATTCAGCAACAAAAAGTAACAAGTTTGTGTGTACCATGTCTATTCAGGTGGCCAACGATTCCAGTAGAGGGCATCAGACTCTGTGAAGCTGAAGCTACTAGTATATATGCGTACTAGGAACCAAACCCAAACCCTGTGTGAAAGCAGCTAGTGCAGTTGACCACTGAGACAAACTTCCACCCTCGAATTTTACATTGGTGAAGGAAAAACTGAAGGTGCAACCTTGTTATCAATGACATTTATTAAGTATAAATTGTTATACTAGGCCAGCAGAGCAGCAGGTGGCAATAAGGAAGGGTGGTAGGTCTGACTCACCTCAGCTGGAGGCCTTATAAAGCTGGCGGGGCAGCTGCCAGGATTTGCAGGGAGGCTGGCAGGCTTGGTGGGACAGCTGCCAGGGTTTGGAGGGAGGCTGGCAGGGCTGGGTTGCCTAAGCTGGAGGCCTGTACTGAAAAGCCTGTAGGTCTGTCTTAGCTAGAGGCCTGTAGGCCTCCCTTAGGTGGAGGCCTGTGACAGGAGGCCTGCAGGCTTGACAAGGCTTCAGGACTGGCAGGACTGACCTGCCTTAGCCAGAGGCCTGAAACCCATAGGTGCCTTTTCCCCAATAATTACATGCACCAAGACCTTGGAATGTTTCAATGCTTAGGCCTTAGCTAAAGATATTCTCAGCTGGAACCCATCCACCTAATCCCAACCAGCTATGTGGCTTGCTATACCTTCAGAGCTCACAGTGAGATGTGCTGGGTCCTGCTGGAGAGAGAGCTTCCTCCAACAAGGCCACACCTATTCCAACATGACCATGTCTCTTAATCCCTGTCAAGTAGCACCAGCCCCTAATGACCAAGCATTCAAATATAGGAGGCTATGGGAATCATTCCATTTCAAACACTCCCTGGTCCCCATAAACTTGTAGATATATCATAATGCAGAAATGGATTCATTCTCTCTCTCTCCTCTCTCTCTTTCTCTCTCTCCTCTCTCTCTGTCTCTCCTCCCTCTCTCTCTCTCTCTCTCTCTCTCTCTCTCTCTCTCTCTCTCTCTCTCTCTGCCTGATACCTGCAGGTCAATAGTAACACCCTCAGCTACTGATCCAGTCTCATCATGTCTGTCTATTTCCCACAATGATGATAATGGAGTAAACTTCTGAACTATCATCAAGCCCATAATTAAATGCTTTCTTTTATAAGAGCTGCCTTGTCCAAGCTGTCTTTTCACAAAAACAGAACAGTTGCTAAGACAAGCTATCACAATATGTCAAGGTCTCTCACACTCTGCATATTATTCAGTTGTAGGTCTCTGTGTTGATTACCATCGGAAGAAAGTTGAACAATGCACTGATCTATGGGTGTAACAATACACCATTAGTTTTATTGCTGTATTCATTTAGCAGAAAAATGACAATAGATTTTCCCATAGGGCCCATGACCTATATTTTCTCAGCTTTCTAGCCTCATCAATAGTATCAGGAATAGGTTCCACTTTATGGAGTGGACCTTTAATCCAATGAAAATTGGTTGGTTCCTCCTGTTACATCTGTGGTACTATTGCTTCAATGGACATGTCTTGCAATCAGGTCACTATTGTAGATTGCACCTCATAGCTTGGTGAGACTGATGATTACTTTTCTCATCTTGTAGAGTGCATAGTACATTGAATGTCCTGTGAAATCTAGTTAATATGGGTGAACTTTCCTGTTAAGTACCAGCACAAAGCTCTCCATGTTTGATGACACATGTAAGTAATGTCTCCAACAGTAGGACCTTACTATAAGAATGTGGAAGATAACTGCCTAGTTACTTTTAAAATACTGTGATAAGACCTCATGATCAAGATAACTTATAGAAAAAGTGTTTCCCGGAAGCTTTGCAGTTTCAGACAGTTCGAATCAATGACCTGATCATGGGGTGGGGGTAGATACTATGGCAAGAGGCAGGCAGGGATGTGCTGGAGCAACCACTGAGATCTTATATCTTGAGACACAAGTATGAGGCAAAGAGAGCAAAATAGGAATGATGGCATGGGCTTTTTAAACTTTAAACACAGCCTCCAATGGTACAACTCTTCCAACAAACCATAGCTCCTTATCCCTCTCAAACAGTTTCAGCAACTTGGGGACCAATCATAAAAATATAAGAGCCTATGGGACAATTCTCATTCAAACCACTATAGTAATCAATAGCATTTGCAATTGTCTGCAATGTTTGGCAGGGAGTGAGGGATACCTTTTTGGCCAAGAACTCAAAAAGATGTTTGAGTACTAAGCTTTTTACTTGGTGACACAAGATATATAGTTGGTGTGTTCTCTCCTCCATTATATTTTGACTCTATTTAAATTCCTTTCACCCAACCAGAATACCTTGCCTTCATGGAACAGGTGGTAGGCACCACTATGATGAACAGATATGTGACACAGAGATAGAAGAAATAGAACAAACAGAATGTAGGGTCAGCAGAGTGGTGTGCAACAGCTTGAAACTTATGCAGATGGACACTCAGCCCACGAACCTATCTCCTGGCTGCAGGAGCCTGCTAGCTCTGGGTAATGATGGAGCATACCATGAGGAAAAATTCATCTTCTAGATTGGATCTCCTTGAAGGACAACCATGGTGCCACTGGAGACCATGTTGGTGTCTGTGGTCCATGTTGCTACCCCAGGCTGCAAGAAAGCCTTAGTTCTTTTAGGACATATGTGATCTGTGCCACCTACTGGTGCCTCAGTGATGTCCTCAGATATTTCTGTCTTGTATCCAGATTTGAATGGCATGTATAGCCAGCAACTTGAGGCTGTGTTGAGGCTCATGGTCCATGTGGCCACTGAGGGCCATGAGTAGATTGGTGGCCCTGAAATGACCAGGGCCCTGTTGATGTCTCCAGCCCATGTCAATACCAGTGGCTACATGGATGTCCATGGTCTGGGCCATGTTGTTGTCCATGGGCACAGACATGCTGGTTCTGCATCTTCCAGGCCACCACATGACTCTTCATACTTGATAGCTTCTGGTATGGGTGCAGGTAGAGAAATACTCACCTTCCCTTGAAAGGCTAGGCACTAGGAGTTTGACCATGCTCCAGTGAGTATATGGACTTTTTTTTTCTTTTGTTTTGAGGGGGGAAGACATAGGGGAAGGGTTAGACATGGGAGGACTGGGAGGTAAGCATGATTGGGAAGCATGATGTGAGATTCTCAAATAACCAATAAAAAATAAAAATAATATAGAATAAACAAAAAATAAAAGTTAAAAATTCCTTTCATATGTATGTATTTTAGGAGGCTTCTAGAAAAGTATGTTTTCACATGACTTTTGCTTTTAGTGTTAGTTGGGCTCCCCAAATTCCTCCATTTGCTCTGGCCTCCCATCCCCCCTTACTTAATCCTTCTGTTCTCATTTCCACTTCACCTCTTTATAATATATTTCCCCTTCCTTAGAAGATTTACTCACCATCCTTCCATCCTCCCCTTCCTGGTTTCTTGCTAGATACCTGACCTCTGTGATTTTTGGAATTGAAATACAAATATCTAAAACTTAAAAACTTATAGCTACATATAAAAGAAAGCATGAAATATTTTTCTTTTGGAGTCTGGGTTACCTCACTCAAGATGATTGTTTCTAGCTCTATCCACTTACTTGCAAATTTCAAAAGTTTATTTTTCTTCACAGCTCAATAATATTCCATTATGTAAATGCACCATATTTTTCATGATCCATTCATGAGTTGATGGACATCTAGATTATTTCCAATTTCCGGCTATTATGAATGGACAGCAATGTACAGAGATTAGTAAGTATATCTATAGTAAGATATAGAATCTTTTGTGAATATAGCCAAGAATGGATTTGAGTTAGATTAATTTTTCAGCTTTTTAATGAACTACCATACTGATTTTCATAGTTGTAGTAGTAAAAAATTTCACTCCTGTCAACAATGGATGAATGTTTCCTCACACCTTCTCCATTTCATATTACGAATCTTGTCCATTAACATATCTTGCTAGTTTTATTTGTATTACATAATGACTAAGGATGCTGAACATTTCTCTAAATGTTTCTCAGCCATTTATATGTAATCTTTAGAGAACTTTCTGTTTAATTCTATACCCCATTTTAAATTAGGCTATATTTTCTTGAAATTCAGTTTTCTTAGTCTTATATATATTCTTGATACTAATCATCTGCCAGATATATAGTTGGCAGTGATTTTTTTCCATTCTGTAAACTGCCTCTTTGCTCAAATGATGATGCTCTTTGATCTACAGAAACTTTTAGACTTCATGAAGTCCCATTTTATTGTTGGTCATAATGCCTGTGCTTTTGGGTATTGTACAGAAAGCACTTTCCGGTGCCAATGAAATTGAGCCTGCACAAAATTCAACTCTAAATGGATCCAAGACCTCAACAAAAAACCAAATACACTGAATCTGATATAAGAGAAAGTGTGGAATTGCCTTGAATTCATTGGCACAGGAAAAGACTTTCTAAACAGAACACTGTTAGAATAAGCATTAAGATAGGAATTAATGTAAGTGGGACCTTATGAAATGCAGAAATTCTTGCTTGGCAAAAGGCATCGTCATTCAGACAAAGCAGGATCCTACAGAATGGGAGAAGATTTTTACCAATTGCATATCCGATTGATAGCTAACATCTAAAATATATAAAGAACTCAGAATACTGGATACCAAGAAAGCAAATAGCCCAATTAAAATGGGTACAGATACAAACAAAACATTCTCAAACAAACACTCAAGTGGTTGAGAAACATTTTTATAAAGCTTGTCTTTAGTCATCATGGAATTACAAATCAAAACTACTATGAGATGTCATGTTAGAGCATTCAGAATGGATAAGATCAATAAAACAAAAGACTGCTCATTCTGGCAAGGATGTGGAGTAAAGAAAGCCCTCATCCATTGCTAGTGGGAATGCAAACTTGTATAGCCACTATGAAAACCAGTGTGGTGGATTCTTAGGAAGATGAGAATTGAGCTACCTCAAGATTCAACTATCCAACTCTTGGGTACATATACAAAAGATGCTTCATCTTACCACAGAGACACATGTCCAATCATGCTTATTGCTTCTCTATTCACAGTAGCTAGAAATTGCAAACAACCTAGGTGTCTTTCAAGAGAAGAATAGATAAAAATGTTGTAAATTACATAACAGAATATTATTCAGGAATTCAAAAATGAAATCATGAAATATACAGATAAATGATGGAAGTAGAAAAATTATCATGAGTGAGATAACTCAGATGCAGAAAGACAAATATGGTATGTATTCACTTATATGTGAATGTTAGCTGTTAAGTCATTGATAAACAAGCTACAATTAACGTAACAACAGAGTAGAGAGTAAGGAAGTAGGGCAAAAAATTCATTTTCATAAGAGGGGGAAATAGAATAGATAATTCTGGATGAATGAAGGATTGGGACTAGAACAGGAATATAAACAGGAAGGGGAGGGAAGAAGAAGCAAAAAGGGGAATATGGGGGGATAGCTAAATCAAATGGCCATTTTAGGGGTCATAAAAATCTTAATACAGTATAAGCTTCCTAAAATATTAACACATATGAAGGTGATCTAATGAAATTGGCTATTATTGGGGAGATAAAGAACCATGAAGTTCTCACATTACCAAATTGAGCTTACGGTACTGGGAATGGGTTATATTTAATTGAGTTGTTGTCCAAAGTGGACCCATGGGAATGCTCAAGCAACCCATGCTGTTGACAAGGACAGCTCTTCATAACTGATGATATGTCCCTATTGCTGAAGACTAAATGAACAAGGAGAAGTCAAGCTGGTGCCTACCTAGCACCTCAATTCCTACAGAAAAGTATTCATGGTGCTAGAAGGTACTCTGCATGTTGCCAAAGGAGAAAGATAAATATAAACCCCTTGATCTACAAAATTGACCTGCCTGCAAGATACACTGGTGGAATAGTGACACAAATCTTGTGGGAGTAATCAGACAATATCTGATTTGCGGTACTATTTACTCCATGATTTGGAACCCATAACCAAAGCTGCTTGAGTAGCCATGAACCTTAGCATAGATAGGACAGGGACCTAGAAGAAAACAAAGAGACCCCACAAACTTCATTGTCATATTACAGATGAATCCATGAGTTCAATAAAACTCGACATTTGGTCAAAAGAGCTTTCAGATTGACAAGGCCTGTTCTACAATCAGAATTGATAGATTTTGGGCTTTTCTCTTTAAGAGAGTCTTAGGTCTAGAAGGTCAGACCTCATAGCCTGAAGAAATCAAGCTATTTTCTTATCTAGACCTGACAGTCTCTTCTATCTCTGTACATGTATATATGTGTATATGTTTATGTATGAATGCATTCATGTATTCAGAAAGATAGGCTACAGAAATGACAAAGTAGTTTCTCCCTCTCTCTTCAGTCTCTGACTTTGAGTTGTGTTCAAGTCCCCAATGCACCCTCTCTCCCCTTCTTTGTGACAAGTCACTATGTTTCTCTGTTTAACAATATAGGCCAATGTTGTTCAATGGAATCCCCAAAGACAAATTCAGTTGCCCAATGGAAACTACCCCAAATGATTCAAAAGATCTCTGAGTTACTCAAGAGTCAAAATACAAACAGGGAAAGACTAAGAAAGATGAGTTTTTTTCAAGAATCCAAAACAAAATCCAGATCATTTTTTGTTTGCTTACTTGCTTGCTTGCTTGATGAAGTAGACGTAAAAAAGCAGCTGATTCTGGTGGAAGTGGAAGTATAGGAAAATATCTGTAGTAAAATGACTCCGGCAACTGTTAACTACTTCTCTCTTTCCTGTCCACTCAACATCAGCTCACTGTAAGTGGCAGAAACCCCCAAAATGTGCCTTATCCCTTTGTCATTGACATGTTGTTATGAAACTTAGAGATCACAAAATGTAACCCTAGCCACATCAGGTTTCTATCCTCAATAGGCCAATTAAAAATCCAAATAACACTTGAAAAGCAGAAAAGCTGAGAATTCAAAAATGTGGATACATTGTGAAAGGCAACAAAGAGATCCAGCAAACACTGTGTAAGTCTATCTTCCTCAATACATGCATGCACGCATACATACATACATACATACATACATACATACATACATGTATAGAGATAATGTATTTACATAGCAATGTGTTTTATGTGTATCATAGGATATATGAAAAACTGCAGTTAAGAGCACCTGCAAAATATAAAACTCAATCTTTTAGTGAGTGCTCAAATAAAATCTTAAAAATTTTAAGACACATCTGTAACACTTACAGATGTTAAACTGTAACACTCTGTAAATGTCCCAAGAGCTAAAGTTGCTTTAAGGAAAAGAAAATGAAAGTCTGGAACATGTGAGTGTGTCATTGTAACTGGATCAACAAGCTCTAAAAGCTTTGGGCTACCTCGCCTTCATTTCTTCACTTCCAGATTTCCTGTGAAATTCTTCAAAACTTACATACAAAATTTGATTACAATATGTGAAACATTTTACCATCAGATCTTTGACAGGCAGTGTGCTGCAGGGTAACTTAAGAACTTGTCAAATTTCTTGCAGCTATCCTAATTTTTTTTATAATTTATTTTTTATTTCTTCAAGTTACATCTCAATCACAATCCCCTCCCTACTCCCCCCTCCAGTCCCACCCTTCCACCCTCCTCCCC
>CAJQZJ010037416.1:0-14720 GCA_907164525.1 Lophiomys imhausi | reverse complement strand
TCATGGTTAATGTTCCCCTTTTCTTTATGAATTCTCCTGTGTATCATGGTGCTGGACAGCAGGATCAGGCCTGCTTCCAGGAAGCCATGGAGTCAGGAGCGCGCAACTGGGAATCCACATTATACTGTGCTGCTAAACGATCACATTAGGTAGCTTAGATACATATTTTTTGCTTCAAAAATTACAACTAATGATGAGTCTATTGGGACATAAGTCAAGAACACTGGCACGCTTTCTCGTTTCAAATTCGAATTTCTTAGCAGCACGTTTTGCTTGGACTCTTTCATACTCTTCTTGTGCCTTTTGGTTTGAAGTTTTCTTTTTCTTCTTCTTTGGAATAGTCACAGAATTTACTGTACTCAGCTGTTCTGGCTGAGGCTGGGAAACACTGGACTGTTCTTCAGACAAAGTCTGCTCAGTGTTGTACTCTTCTTCAGGCAAAGGCTGATCAACTTGTTCTTTTGACAAAGACAAGCCAACCTTTCTTTGCTGTTTCCTGAGTCTTTCTTCTTCAGCTAGATAGAGGTGTTTCAGATGGTCCGGGTAATGATCTGTGAACTGGGATTCCTGTGATGTTGGTGTCTTCTTTACCTTCCACAGGAATTTCTTATAACTTTGCTGGATCTTCAGTTTTCTTCGAAATGCAAAACCTTGTCCCTCACGCACGCTCCCCAGGAAGGCTTGCTGGTCCATGGTCCTCAGGACTACCCACCACCGCCACCACCTGCGGCAAGAGACTCACTGCCTTCTGGCCAGAGAGAGGAAGCCCCACCTGCCTCTCCAAGCAGTGTCCAGGACCGCTCACAGGCTTCAAAACCCAGCCCTTAACTTTGACCTCTGCCCCTGAGTCAGAGAGAAAGTGGACAGTGCATCATTCATTACAGCAAAGTTGATCTTCATGCCCCGAATTAAAAGACTGTATCAGAAACCTATATATTCACTAAATCTAACTTATATTAACCTATCAGCCCCTTCATGACATACCAGTGGCTGCCTGGACAGTTCCCATTTTCTCTCCAAACATTACACCTCCTAATTTATTTTTAAAAGCACAAAAACCAGAGTGGCTTGAATAGGCCTATAGATGGTACAAAGAGAAAAGAGAAACACTGTCAAAATAAACTGTAACATAAAATTAGAATATTCAAAATAATATGGATACAGCTGGATCCCATGGAACTGGAGTTGCAAACAGTTATGAGTAGCCTAATATCAGTGCTAGAAACAAAATTTGGATCCTCTTGAAGGGTAGCAAGTAGTCTTAACTGCTGAGCCATTTCTTCAATCGCTATTATATTCATTGTTATGTCACAGACTTCAGATGGAGGTGAATGTTATTGGAGAAACCTTTCAATAATTTCTCTTAGATTTGAAAGTTTAACCAGTACCCAAAATTCTGTATATTTGTTCTTGGGCATTTAGCATGTAATTAAGGTATGCTATATAATGCTGTTTCCTTTTCTATCTCCTTATTCTAATCAACCTGTTGGCATTGATCTGGAACTGCTATATATCCAAATGTTAATTACCTACCTGCAAGGACTGCTTACTACTTATAAGCAGATTCTCATGTACCCAAAATAATGCTGTGTAAACTTTGCCCCCAATTATCCCTGATTGGTTAATAAAGTTGCTAACAGCCTGGACTTGGCAGAAAAGAGGTAGGCTGAGAAAAGTTTCCTGGATTTGGGGGTCACAGAAGGACCATGAGGAGAGGGGAGAGAGGTAGGAAGAGGAGTTGACATGGGGTAGATGGAGTAGGAGCACATGGCCAAGAGAATTTTGTTCTGAGGACTGACTGATGAACCAGAAGCAGCACAAATGGAACATGTGCAAGTATACACTGTCTAGAATTCTTGGCTCCATGTCCAGGTTTCAAACTTAGATTTCCCCAAAACATAAAAACATAACTTTCACTACTGTACTAGCCACTGTCACTTCTAATAATATTGAAGTCCTATTTATAGACAATGGGGACACATATAAATGAGCTGGTACTAAAGAATCTTTTGCTTCTCTACTTAGTCTGTAAATTGAAGAAATTACCAAAAAGTACTAAGTGGAAATGGTATCCTGTGAAACTCTGAAGCTGAAAATCTAATTGCATTTTCCCATAAGAGAAAGTGCATTCATGTTAAAAAAATCTTTTAATTCAAGACATAGTTTATCTAATGTTTTTAACTACATGTCTCTTAATTTAATGAGTGGGTTCTTTTGCTGTTATGAGCATTTTTCAATTTACAAAAGTCCATTTGCATATTTTACTTTTGTTTGCTAGACTTTGGGAATCTTGTCCCAACTTCTAAACCTTTTATGACCTGCAGTGTTTTCTTTTTGTTCTTATTTTCTTCTTAGTTTTTAGGTTATGTACGTCAAAATGTGACTCAGTTTGAATTGACTTTTTTGTAACAGAGAAAGATAAGAATCTAGTTTATTTATTTTGTACATGGATGTCTAATCCTCCTCCACATTAATTGAAGATCCTATCCTTTCTCCAATGTGTGTCCTTGTCATTTTTGTTTGCAATCAACTGGATATGGGAATTGGGTTTATATCTAGGCCCTCTACTGTGACACATGGGTCTAAGGGTCTGTTTCTATGCCCAGAGTATGTCAGTGTGGTTATCCCTGTTTTGTAGTATATTTAGAAGTCATATAGTGCAATGGCTTCTGAATCACTAATCTTTTTTTTTCAAAATTACACTTGCATTTATGGTATATTTTTATTCTCCATTAATTTTAGAAAATAATTTCCAGTTATGTGAGGACTGTCAGTGGTGCTTGAATCTTCAGATCACTTTTAATAATATGTATATTTCAAGAATAGTGATTCTTTCAACCCATGAATATTGGAGGTATTTTACTTTTGGTGTGCCCTCTACATTTTCATTTTATTTTATTGTAGAGCTATTGCATTGGTTATACTTATTCATAGAATTATTTTCACCATTGTAAATAGTGCTGCTTTATTGATTTATATTTCAGATATCTACTATAGATATATAGAACAATGCTCAGCTATAATTTTCTTAGCTTTTTAATGTATTATTTTGGTGGATTCATTAGAGATTTTTTGGCATATACTGTATGCATGTGTGTGCTCATCTGTGTGTGTGAATGTGTAAGTCAGATGTTGACATCCAATATCTTTCTGTATTATTTTCCACTTAATTTTCTGACACATTCATTGAAACCGAAAGCTTGATGTTTTGCAGAGGTATCCTAGCCAGCAAGCTGCTAAGATTCACCTGTCTCTTCCCCTTTTCCCAGGTTTGGGGGTTAGAGATGCATGATTGTGCTTAGATTGTTTTTGGATGTATTGGAAGTACAAATTCAGGTCCTCATGCCTGTGTACCCTCCTGTTAGAATTTTCTCTATGTAAGATCATGCCATCACTCCACATAAACAATGAAGATAATTTAACTTTCTTATTTCCAATTTGAATGACTTCTTTTTCTCATGATTGAATAAGTATGATGAAAGTAGGTATCTTTGTTTTATTATAAATCTTAGAAAGATTTCAACTATTCCTTGTTTCAAGTTATTTTAACAGTTTTTATTATGTATTTTATATTTATTATATGGAAATACATTGTTTCAACCCAATACTTTTAAATAGTTTCATCATACACAATGTTAAATTTAATGCAATGTTTTTCTTGCATCCACTGAGATGTACATATGGTTTTTGTCCTTCATTTAGTTAATGTTGTACATTGCACTTATTGACTTGAATATGTTGAACCATTTTTCTAGATCTATGACTGAATAATCTTTATAATGTACAGCTGGATTTTAGTTGGCTTATATTTGTTTGAGGAATTTTGCATTGTATTTTCTTTTGTATTTGTATTAGGATATTTTCTTGTACCTTTATTTTTCAGTCTTTTATTGTCTCTCAGTTTTGCCAGTATAACATTGTCATTGTACAATGGAATGAGTTGTTAGAATTTAGTTCTCTTTAATTTTTATAAGAATTAGCAGGAATGTAAAAGTTAATTTTAGTCATCAGATACAGTTGTTGTCTTGGAGGTTTACTGCTGAATAACTGGCCCTTTTCTAATTATTTCTGATTGACTGGCTGGGTCAACTCAGCTGTTCTGGCTCAAAATTTCTCTCCAAGCTGTTTGATTTGATTCAAACTGGATTCTCTTGGCTTCTCCTGAATTGTTTGCTTTTGAACTCCATGAACTGTACTGCACTGAACTACAGGAACTCAGCTGAACTCAACTGACTGCTCAACTCAACTCCACTGCACTGAACTGACTGAATTTGTCTGAACTGCCAGGAACTGAATTGATACTGCACTGCCTCTCAACTGATACCCCAGTGATTGCCAACTGACTGACTGACTCAACTCAACTATACTATCTTCTCTACTGAACTCTCTATTGTATTTAACTCTATTCCTTTCTCTACTTCACTTCCTTCTCTATTGAACTCTATAATATATTGTCTTCTCCACTGTGTCAGTACTGTACCCTACTCTACTCTCTCAACTCTACTGTATTGCTCTTAAGTAGCTTCTCTTTCTTGTCTGTTCTCGTGAAAGTTT
Organism: Lophiomys imhausi; assembly: GCA_907164525.1. Lineage (NCBI taxonomy): Eukaryota > Metazoa > Chordata > Mammalia > Rodentia > Muridae > Lophiomys > Lophiomys imhausi. The sequence goes on along the minus strand of CAJQZJ010037416.1, from coordinate 10,166 downwards.
GGCATATACTATCTCTGACCATTCTAAGTTTTCTCTGATTCATCACTTTGTGTGACCCTCTGTAACCGAACTTTTAAATTATTATTTAACACTTATTTATTTATTACTAAATTCACTTATAACAAACACCAACAATTTCTTAACTATTAATCCTATAAATTCCTACAACCCCTTTAACCTATCCACTAAACCTATTGATAATTATAACAACTACTTTCATAACCTTTTAGAATGATACAGTCTCTGGGGCAGGTCCTCAGTCGTCAGAAACACAGTCTTTGTTGTAGATTCTTTAACGCACTTAGCAGTCCTTTTTCTGGATCTCTCAGATGCAGGTTCGTCAGGGTAAGTTGGTTATTGCAGTCTCACCTTAAATAAGGCTTCATGCTTTCTTCTCTGTGGGAGACCCCAGCCGTCTGCAGGCCAACTTACTTCTTTTGAATCAGGAACTCAGCTGCTCTGCCTCAGTCCTTAAAGCCAGGCACAGTTTCCTTTAGGCCACTGTTCGGACAGATCAAACCCCTCTAGGCAAAAGCTGAGCCACAGGGTTTAGTCCTTGGCCTTTTGGTGTCTTGCTCAGGCTTTCTTTGCTCACCGGCTTCTTTCTGCTTCAGGGAGAGAGCTGGCCATCAATGGCCAGCCCTTTTTTCAGCAGGACTCTTGGAGCTCTCTAGCATCAGGGGCCTCTTCTTTTTCTGGGCTCCATGCACTGTCCTTAAATAGGAGGAACTCTGTTTCAGCTTAATTTGGGCTCTGCCCACTTAGCAGCTGAAAACAATGTCAGGCCAGATACTTTGTTTCTTCAAGTCCATTAAGTCTTTCCTGTTTTCCTGACTTCAACCTTGTTTTTCAGTCTATTGAGTCTTTCCTGTTTTTCCTGACTTCAACCTTGTTTTTCAGTCTATTGAGTCTTTCCTGTTTTTCCTGACTTCATGCTGATAATGCTCTTCATGCCCCGAATTAAGAGACAGTATCAGAAACCCCTATATATTTTCTAAATCTAATTCATCTAACCCCTAAAACCCTCAGATGTTATTGTTTATTACAATCAGAGGAATTAAAGGTATATACAAAGGGCATGTCTGTATTCCAGCCAGAACACACAGACCTAGACAGTCTTTTGATGTGATCAGGGCAGCCATGTTTCTGTGTTAAAATTCCTCTACACCTTCCCCGTTTCTGTTTAGGCTAAAAATCATACAAATTTTAACTATTACAACCAAAACAATTGTCAATCCAATAGACTTAATAGTCCAAATATCCTTATGAAGATCTGTTGATGTGACGATCTACCATAACTACAATCCTGATCATCTGTCCTTCAGCAAATGTCCATTTCATCATCAGGGTTTTTAAGTCTGCTAGTCTGATGAACAATCTGTCCTCTTCAGCTGGTTTTCTGAGCTGTCCCCTTTCAGGGGGAGATTAGCTTTCTGCATCTCTTCCTTCCTTGAGTCATTCCTTTCGTGTAGAACCTTCTCTTACTCAGAGTGAATCTTTATCAATTTTGATGGATCCTATAGTCTTATATCACCTGTAGAAACATAGACAAAACTGCTTCTCCAATGTAACACATTCCCTGACTTCTACTCTGATGTTAAAATATCTTTAAAATATACAGGTTGATCTAATTCAGTAGCTTTTTTTCTACAATCCAGTGTCTTTCAGCTAATCTTATTTGCCCTTTATGTGTATCAAAGTACAATTAGATCTTTATGAATCCAAACATAACTTAGACACTTAGGGACTCATTCCATACCTGGCTATACACCAGTGTGCAGGGCTTCTTACTCATTGTCTATCTTGATCCTCAATTTCATTAGGTCTGTAGGTTCATAATTAAGTACTTCCTCTTCTCTTACTTCCTCTGCTTCTTGTCATTCAAGGTTTTGTGTTTTCATAGCTATCTTTTAACCTTGTTTTCAGAGTAAAAATACAAAGATTGCAGTTGAAAATAGTGAGAGGTTTACTTTGGTGGTCACAATTGCAATAAGTACTGTGATGGCTTTTTCAAGTAATGCTTCTATTCCCTCAACTCTTACTCTTGGTCTTAAGGGATCTGACATGAAGCTTCCTATTTTTTAATGCAGGACAAGTCTGTCTATATAATTAAAATTGTCTTGTGGGGTGGCTTACTGTGATTTGTTGTCTCAGAGGCTCCTACATAATTTCTTACTCTGGACTGGAGGCCCCCACTGCTCCAGAGTCTTCCTGAGACTCTCTGGGCACCCAGCTGAACTAGAACTGATGTTTCCATTTTAGATAATCCCAGGTGAATTTCTCCTCTGCTTCTTTCTGTCAGATAGCTCCTGCCCTCTGTGACATTTCTGTGAGATGTCCACTGTTTTCTGAAATATTCGTGGGCTTTCTCGTTCTCAAATCACATTGGGTGCTAGTTGTAAAAATAACTTTTATTCACCAGATGTAATTGTCATCTCAGAGACTAACTGCTGAATAAGCCCATCCTTTCTAGTTCCTGCATAAGAAACAGGGAGACTGAGAAGCCATGAGTGTTGGTGCTCAATACTATGATTTTGCTTTAATATACTAATGGAATCCAGCCAAAGCAACTAAAGTTATATAAGGTCTACATTCCAGTCAGAGGAATTAAAGGTGTGTTTTCCAGCTAGAGGGATTAAAGGTGTATACTAAGGCTGTTCCAGTAGTCCAGACCAATCACCCAAACAGAAGGTGTTTGGATGTGGTCAGAACAGACATGTTGCTGGATTTTCTCTACAAAGAAATTATCATTAATTCTTCTTTATGTCTTTGAGGAAAACTCAGTGATAAAGTCAACTTGTCCTCACTATTCTTTTCTTGGTTTTATGAGACAAAACCTCAACATAATCCCGACTGTCTAAGAACTCTCTATGTTGATCAGGCTGGCCTTGAACATATAGAGATCCTCCTGCCTCAGCTTCCTGAGTGCTGGGATTAAAGGTGTGGATCTATGCCCTAGGCATGACCTTGCTAACCTTTAATGGTAGATTTTTAATACTTATTTAATATCATGTCTTATGATTGGTTTGTTAAAAATTTCTACTATTTTATGATTCTTTCTTCATACAGTAAATGTGTCTAGGACAAATAGGTAATTTTTGCCATATCATACTATAGTGTCTAATGCCTCTTTGCATTCTGTGTCATATCAGTAGTAGAGTCTCTATTTTCACTTCTGCTTTTGTATATTTGAATGTTCTTTTCCTAGTTTAGCGTGGTTATAAATCTGTTTATTTTGTTTATCTTTTCTAAATTAATCTCATTTTTTTCCTTTTAGGATTTTAAAATTTCATTTAACTTTTTTCTCTGCAATTTATCATTATCCCTTCCATTTTAGTTATTTGGCTTATCCTTATTTTCAATGTTTTTGAGGTGCAAAGATAGATTACTCATTTTAGACCTTTCTGTTTTTGTGACAAAGTCATTGCTTGTTTTCATTGTCCCTCTTACTAGAGATTTTGCTGTTCCCTGCAAGTTTTAGAATGTTCTTTTACTATTTTCATTTGTGTAATTTTAAAATCTTTTAATATCATTAAATCAACTTAATAATATCAATAAATAATTTTAAAATCTTGTCAATAATATTTGTTTTATTTCCTATGAATAGGAAAGATATTCATTAAAGTTTCCATTTTTTAGGAGACTGAGTTTTTGATCTACCCTAGTTTCTACGCTGGATAATATGTCATGTGCTATTTTGAAGGAAACATATTTTGATGATATATGTTTATTTTGCCCTGTACTGTTTGAGAACACATCAAGAATGTCTACAATCTCCTATATTCATCCAACAGAACTTCCCCACTGCTCTAATATCAGTACTGTCTCTGAGTTTCCTATCAGAACTAGAGGATTAATATCTTATAGAACACTCAAAAATTCTTGTCTGTGGTCCACAATCAATAGCTCTTCCACACTGACTGCTGCATCTGTCTATGCCAAACAACTGGACAAATGGTTAACTGTTTGGCTACATTTTGTTCTCAAATGGATATGTCACAATCCCTGATGGGGTGATGTTATACATTCTAAATGTTAATGAACCTGCTCCCAGAGACCTGCTTGCTGTACATCAAGTAATGCTGTGTTACCTTGCTTTCTAATAATTGTCTCTGATTGGCTTTAATAAAATGTCAAGGCCTGTGATTGAGCAGAGAGGCAGAGCAAAGGTTCTCAGGCTTCTGGGGAAGACAAAGAGCATCTTGGGAAGAAGAAGCCAGAGGAGCAGGAAGGAGGACACATCCCATGGGTTTGAGAAAAAAAAATTCATTCCATGTGGCCTGGAACATTGGCATAACATGGAGAAGGACAGTCTAGGGGACATATGTATATTATATGGGGCTTTATTCAGGGATAGAATTAAGGGCTAGCTTAGATGGGCTAAGATTGCACAATCCAGGCTAAGGCTTGTTAAAATCCATCAGGTGTCTGTGTGCTCATTATTAATGGAGAGTTAAGGATTAACACCACCAACCAATTAACTTCAATATAAATAATGGTAATAGTTTAATTAATTATTTCTACAAATCTCTGTGAAAATTTAAAAACACAAATAACCCACTGGGCAATAAAATGTCTTTTTATGTGTCTGCCAGGGATCAGATGGAATATTTCCAATTAATATTCTATAGGTCTGCTTCTAAATTAAATTCAAGTTCTATACATTCATTGACATGTGTGAAAAATCTTTGATTCAAGAAGGTAAATAACATTTTGAAATATGGCATTATTCTCTTAAAAATGTACAGCAAACTTTACAATTTGCTCTCTGAAAACAGTAGCTACTCCATCATTATAAACATCTCATTACAAGCAAACTGCAGAATGAGTGGCTAAAATGTAATGACTACCTTGACAGTGAGATTAATAAGTGTTTAATAAAGGAATGGACTTCTCCTAGCAGTGAAAACTGTCTTGCAGTGATAGCCTACAGCACTAGGTAGAGTTAAAACCATTATGCGGATCATTCAGATAGCAGTAATTGAGTTTTGAGGCTAGAGGATGAGGATAATTGCCTCAGTTCTCTACTTGGCTTTGGTCATGAAATGACTACTAAATACTGTCCCACATAATAAAGGACCACTTCATTAATGTCCATCATTTGTCTTCTAGGGAAAATAATTGTATCACGTATCTATAAAGCAAAGAACCATTACTTTTTCCAATAATGTAAAAGAGAAAAAAACATGCAGCAGAAGTATTATACTATCTCTCATTTCAAACAAAATAAAAATAAAACCACAATAATTGAAATAAAGTCTGTAATAAAACCTGTTCTCATAAACAAGAACAAACAAATCAAAACAAAAATAATAAAGTTATGCTTTTAAAATGATTGCTAGAAAGTTACTTAATAAAACTCTATTTCTCTTATTCAAAAAGATCAAAATTACTTTTTTGAATCATATCCAGTCTGAATAGAAATACAGGGACAAGGTCTGGTAACCCTATTCCTGTGAAAGATTTATCTGTGGGCACCTTTTAAATAAAATTAAATAATCTGCTTTAACATTCGATATATTCAGATTTGTTTTTAGTGTGAAGTTTAAGTTGAATGTTGGCAATATGATGTTTGATAACTGATCTCTTGCCATTAGTGAACTATGTACCAGAAACACATCTTCATTTAAAAAGAAAAAGATATAAAAAAATTACCTGAAGAAACATTGTACTCAATACTCATGTGAATTAATTAATGATAAATATTTTCTCTGTGACAAAGTAGTGTGTGAAATTTTAACAAAGATGTATGCCTGCCATTACTGTAGTTCAACATGAAAGTGTGTGTGAGGCAGAAATGTTGAGGCTAAAAGTCATAATAATATTAGATGATTTCCATCTTTCACAATTTGTTAAATTGAGACAAATCACTTTCTCTCATTTTCCTCCTCCTTTTATTCTTCTTTGATGGACTCTTCAACTATTTCTTATTATTTTGGAATTAGTATCATAATAAATCATGAAGTCTATAAAAAGGCTAATAGAATTGCTGGGTGTTTCAATTTCACTTTGTACTAGTATGTAAACTCCCACCTGCCTATCATTTTGTCATTTACAGATTTCCAAAAGAAAGCATCACAAACTACTCTAGTTTTTATCCAGAGATCCAGAGTGTATGCAAGAGCTAAAAATACATGAAGAATTTAAAACAGTAAAACAAAAACTATGACACATGCCTCTGCCAGTCAGGAAGAGAGTTGCAAAAGAAACTACAAGGGCTTATTCAAGTGGGAATAGTTCAAATAGAGCATGATTCTAACTGGGAACTGACTCATGAATAAATTAGGAAGAATTCAAATTAATGTTAATGTACCCAAGGTCTGTAATTGTTGCCTGTGATGGTCGAGGATATTTGTCAGAATCTTATTCCAAGTCATTTCATTGCTTGTTGCTAGATTCAAGGATGCAGACATTGTGAGATATTGTGGATGTTGGGGTTGATCATTTTTTACCTTATACAAAAAATATTCTCAATAAATTTAATAAAATAATAACATGTACTGTCTATTTTTATGTCAATTTGACACAAGCTAAAGTCATTTTGGAAGAGGGAAGCTCAGTGGAGAAAATGCCGAGACCAGATGTTCATGTAGTCAAGCCTTTGGTGCATTTTCTTGATTGATGATTGATGTAAGAAGACCCAGCTGACTGTGAGAGGTGCCTCTCCTGGGATGGGGGTCTTGAGTGTTATAAGAGAGTAGACTGAGCAAGCCATGAAGTACAAACCTTTCAGAAGAAATACTACTTCATGGCCTCTGCATTAGTCCAACCTTTCAGGTTCCTGGTTTGACTTCTTTGAATAGCGAACTATATGCTGTAAGATGAAAATAAACACTTTGAGCCCAATGTGTTTTAGATGTGGTATTTTATTAGATCAATAAAACCCTACTGAGACGTAACAATAACAAACTCTTAAATAGATTACAATACAATAACATAATCCTCAATTGTTTCAAAGTGACAATGGTGAATTCAGAGAATGTTTAGTAGACCATGATGGTTATCGTTTAGCCCGATCTATCGTTTAGGCAGATCTACTTTATCTAGAAAATTCTCTACACTTTTGTAGCTGTGAATGACAAATAAACATTTGAAAAGATCCTTTGTGTAATTTTAATTTTAGAATAGTTAGAGGGCAATACTGTAAATCCTGACATATTCATTTTATTTTGGTTTGTTTGTAAATATCTAGGCAGTTTGTCATTAACAGAACATTTTATGGTCTTATTAGTTACAACTATGTAGTCAACATTAAAAATGTATTTCATTCAACCTAATTTTCCAAGTTTTGTCCATGCTCTTGATATAATAGTGTTTCTAGTTTTTCTGATGATACAATCTAGAGGTTTTGATCAGTGTTGTTAAAGAATTAAAAGACAGGAAATATCTGGAGCACAATAGATAGTAGCAGAAAAATCTCAAACACAGCAGATGAAATCAGCAATTGAAGAGAAAGGCATTTATTGTAGGTGATGAAACACATACATACAGCAGCCACACAGAGAAAAAACACCCACTGCAAAGCCAAAGTATTTTTTAAAACTTTAAAGAGTTTTTCTCCCCTAATTCAGGGTTGGTCAATTTGAAGCTAGGATGATTCATTGGCCTATAACTACTATGTAACCTGTCCTGATGAAGCCTTGAACTTGTTGAGCCAGTCCATCAGCAGGGGGCCTGCTGGTGGGGGATGGAAGCCAAGAAGGCCTTTGTTTTAAGGTGTCAGGTTTCTGTCTCATTCAGGAAAGGTGAAGACCAAGTTGGCCATCTTAGAAATTTATCATCTTTATCACCTAGAAATGACCCCTCTTCCAATCTGTCTATCAGAATGTCTGTCTAACTCCTAGTCTCTCACTAATAAGCCAAACTAACAAATGAATTTTAATTTATGTCCATTGCTTTTCAGTTTGTATTTGCCCTTATTTTTATTCCTTGATAAAACTTGTAGAAGTTGACAATTTTTCATTAAGCTAATATTATATTAAAATCATATATAATTTATATTATTTAATTATATATATTAATATAATATATAATATAACAAATATGATATGGTATGGTAGATATGATATAATATAATCTAATATAATATAATCTAATCTAATCTAATCTAATCTAATATAATATAATATAATACATTATAATATAATTACTTTTCTCTTTGATTGTTCATTAGTCCAAATGACTTTAGTCTGCTAAAATATTTTTCAGTTCCAAGAACCTAATCTCCTTCCCTGATTATTTCTCCTCTGGATCCCATGCAATATTCTTCATTAGTTGGAGATCCTTTCAGTGTTCATTTCTATAATTATGATCATTCAATAGAACTCTATGCTCATAGCATGATAAATAACATTGTCACATTCTTTTCCTAGCCTTTATGTTCTTATTCATATATCATGTTAAGATACTATTCTGAAAAATCTTTTCAATAAATGAGTTTTTAAGTTCAGAAATCATTTATATTCAAAAAAACACTAAATGGATGGAACAGAATGTGTTTACATATTACATATTAATAACAGAGAAAGGAGGTCATGGATTCAAGAAGGAGCAAAGAGGAGAGAGGGGAGAGGTTGGAGGAAGGAAAGGGAAGTGTTGGGGTTAATCTTAGTTTAAACACATTAGTAATAATCTTGGAGTACCTAAAATGTTTCAGTGTTGCATGAAAAAGAAATAAATAGGAAGGAAGGAAGGAAGAACAGAAGGAAGGAAGGGAGGGAGGGAGGGAGGAAAGAAGGAAGGAAGGAAGGAAGAAAAAGAAAAAGAAAAAGAAAGAAAGAAAGAAAGAAATTAAAGCACTTTCCTTCTGAGTAAGCCTAGACTTGAATTTTTTTTTTTTTTTTTTTTACGTTTCACTCTTTGTGTCTTCCATTATCTTTTTTCTGCAATTTGACTTTTGTGTGAATCTGAATCTGTGCCTGATTGAATAATGTCTTATGGATTTATCTGTCCTTGTATCTGCATCTCCGTCCCTAACAAGGAGACTTTGTTCTGTATTACAGAATATCATAGAAAGCATCACCTGGAGAATGAAGGAGGGTTATTTTATAGAAATCCTTAACAAGGTTTTCTTTTTCTTTTTTTTTTCACGTATGAAATCGACTTTATTATATGTTTTATTTATTGACATATATATTCATGTTATCATTTTAGCACAGAGTCAATATCAAAAATGTTGTGAATTATATATTTGTTTTGCAATATGTTCTTTGATGTATAATCTATATTTTACATTACACCACTTCTCAGCCTTTACCAGTCATATTTCAAGAAATTCATAGCTCTGAGCTCATTTGATGGGTGATGTTTACAAAGTTTTCTAAGGGATGAAACTTTACTAACTCCACCCAACCCTAACTGATGCAGATAACAAACAAGGAAATCCTACCAAGTAATACCAGTATTCTGCTTCTAAAATTTCTGGTGGATATTTGTTTTATAAGGTTGCTTTTAAACCTATTCATTACTTTTAATAAATGACCAAAATATCATGTATACTTACACATATGCACTGTTCTCTGGGTCAGGATCATGAAAGAGTACATAATTTAAGATTAAATCTGTTCATTAGCTTAGGTTATAAAAGCTAATTACATGGGAAATTAAAGGCAAGGAAAGCTAACTGTTAAACTGCTCTCCTAAAATCAGGTTAAAGTCTTATGTATTAAGTGACTTCATGTTATAATAACTTCGACTGTGAGGTCTAACAGAATTTCTACTCTCTTTGAAGGTAAACGATATTTTCATCATAATGGACACCACATGTAAATAATATTATTATTTTTAAAATTTACAAATAAAAAACCCATTTGTATTTCTTATAACACAGAGCCAAAAAATCACATATCTTTTCTCATTACTATCTCTGCAACAAATTTCCCCCATTTCTCCATAAGAAAGTCCCATAAAACTATACCATCTATTGACCAAGCTTGTTCCAGCTATCCACCAACTTTCAAACTTCTTCCCACTTTTTGAAAATTTCACCACTCAACCTGAACACACGAAGCCCAACATTTCTTCTTTCATAATTCTTGGGAAATTTAATATTCAGAAAAACCATTCAATATATTGACCCTATTGGTCTAATACCTTCTTTCTTCCCAATGTCTGTTCTTTCAGCCTGAATGTTTTCATGTATTGACTGCAATGATTATAGTTCAGAT
>CAJQZJ010037410.1:1389573-1409967 GCA_907164525.1 Lophiomys imhausi | reverse complement strand
ACACACACACACACACACACACACACACACACACACACACACACACACGTGTGTCATGTACAAGTTAGGTGAGTATAAAATAATATAACTCATTGAAGCTTTATCAAACAACCTTAGTGTTGTTTGATCCCCCATCCTTCGTTCTTCTTCTATTTGGACCTACTTTTCTCCTTCTGAGTTGGAGCACCCTCCTTGTTATTCTGTTTCCTTTCATATAACCTGTATGCTGATATTTCCATTCCAACCCTCTACCTTTGGTACCACCACTAGGCAAGGGACTATAGGCAATGAATATCTGCTGGGAGGAGAATTAGCTTCTCCCAGGGCCACTTATTAGGTGTCCAATGCTGAGTGGTCAGCTCTGAAGACATATACACACAAACAACAAAAATGGGTTCAACAGGTGTATTTATATAATATATTTGTGCATACACAGCCATACATATATATGTACACAATATAAACAAAGAAAAATAATCTAAGAACTTGAGAGTAGGAAGTTGCATAAGAGATTTAAGAAAGGGTTTCTGGAAGAATCTTGAGTGGGGAAAGTAATGTATTTACTACTTCAATTAAAAACATATTAAGACATAAATATAAGAAAACCATGGCCCAAAGATATCAAATAGAAAATTATCTCACACCCATCAAAATGGATAAGATCAAAAACTCAAGTGACAGTACATGTTGGCGAGGATGTGGAGAAAGAGGTACACTCCTTCATTGCTGGTAGCAGTGCAAACTTGTACAACCACTTTGGAAATCAATCTGGCGATATCTTAGAAAAGTGGGAATTGTTTTACCTCAAGATCCAGCCATACCACTCCTGGGCATTAGCCAAAAGATTCTATACCAAACCATGTGAACATTGTCTCAACTATGTTCATAGAAGTTTTATTTGTTACCCAGAAACTGGAAACAATCCAGATGTCCTTTAAGTGGATATTAACCATATAGCACAGGACAACCATCCTACAACCCACAGAACGAAACAGACAGGAACCCCGTATAACTATCATATGAAAATCTCCACCCAGCAGTGAATCATGGACCCTGTTGCCTGCTAGTGGGACACATTACCCTAGGTGAGCTACTATATCAAGCCCCAGTACAAGAGGAAGCTCTTAGTCCTCATGTGACTGATGAACTAAGGGGGTTGATAAGTGGAGGCTCCCCTCATCCAAGGAGGAGAGGATGGAGATGGGGAAGAGGAAGAGAAGGTGGTACCTGGAGGAGATGAAGGAGAAAACTATGATTTAAATGTAACTTAAAAAATAAATAAAAAATAATAAATTAAAAAGCTATAAGCATAAATAATTTCAATAAATAATTTTAAAAATATGTTACAAAGAACAAGTATATAGTACCCTACTGAAATAAAAAAGGAACATAAAAAATTTATTTTTGAAATGTGTCTTTTTGCAAGAAATACAAAAATTTAAGACATATAAAACAACACTGTACTTTACATAACTACAAAATTTCAAATAAAACATTATCAAACCAGATATTAAGGAAGAACATGAATATTTTCATATTTTGGGCTACCACATTCTGTATATTTGTCTTCAGTTTCATTCATTCACCTGAAAAATTCAAATTTCATTTTTATTTAATTGTAATAAAATTTCCCTGTGTAGACATACTATATTTTCATTATCAATTCACCACTTGATGGTTGATTCCATTTCTAACTATTCTGAATAGATCACCAATAAACATGAGTATGTAAATATCTTAGTAGTCATATGTAAAGTTTTTTGGGTATTCCAGGTGTGGAAAATTGGTAGTGGTAGCTCTATTTCTAGCTTCACAAAGGTTTCCATAGTGGCTGTACTAGCTTCCATATGTGGATCCTACATTTAAATATTTAATTTTGTGTGATCAATTTAGGGTCAATATAAAAGAAAGATATCTAGAAAGGGATCATTTAGTAGGTGACTGCCTCCAGGGATGGGGAGATAGTAGAGTATAGGTAAGATGAAATTAGAGAAAAGAAATACTATGAATTGAAAGATTTAAGCAGGGAGAGACTGGGTAAATAGGGGAGATGAAAGGGGTTGAGGAGGTTACTAAAATGAAAGCTATATGCAAAAGACATAGGGAAACCTACTATCTTACAACTGAACTTAAAAAGCAATGTATATTTAAAATGAATTAGAAGATTCCCTATATGGTTGGAAAAAGCTCCCACTATAAATTGTGGGTTATTTATAGAACATAATTTTTTAGATGACACTGGGTTTATTTTTTTAATGTTTATTTATTACTTCAGGTTAAAGCTCCATCACAGTCCCCTCTCTCCATCCCTCCAGGTCCCACTCTTCCACCTTCTCACCCCTCTACCACCTATCCTACTCCAGCAGAATGGGTTGCCCCTACATATCAACCCACCTCAGTTCAACAGCCATTTGAGGGCTAAGAGTGTTCTCTTGTACTGGAGGCCTACTTGGCAACTCCATTAGGGCAAAGTGTCCCACTTTCAGGTAACAAGGTCTATGTTCCTGTTCCTATTGGTGGGTTGGTTGTAGGATAGCTATCCTGTACTACATGGCTAAAATCCAATAATAAGTAAGTAGATGCCATGTGCATCTTTCTGAGTCTGGGTTAGGTCACTCAGGATGAGCTTTTCTAATTCCATTCATTTGGCTGCAAATTGCATGATTTCTTGTTTCTGATAGCTGAGTAGTATTCCATTGTGTAAATGTACCACATTTTTAAAATCCATTCTTTGGTTGGGGTCATCTGGGTTGTTTCCAGTTTCTAGCTATTACAAATAAAGCTGCTATAAACATAGATGAGAAGATGTCCTTGTGATTTGGTGAGGAATCGTTTGGATGTATACCTGCAAGTGATAAAGTGATATTCTGGATACATAATTCCTCCTCCTCCTCCTCCTCCTCCTCCTCCTCCTCCTCCTACTCCTTCTTGTTGTTTTGTTTTGTTTTTGTTTTTCTAGACAGGGTTTCTCTGTGTAATAGAGCCCTGGATGTCCTGTATTTTCTTTGTAGACCAGTCTGGCCTCGACCTCACAGAGATCTGCCTGACTCTGCCTCCTGAGTACTGGGACTAAAGATGTGTACCACATTGTATGGCCCAAAATACCTTCTTATAAGTTGTTGCTCAGAAAGACCTTAGAGTCTCTCCAAATATTATGTGGTATAGTCATTCCGTTTGCTTGCTGAATAAAGATAAATGGTAAGTTTTATATATATATATATATATATATATATATATATATTTGCACGGTGTTAAGAAATCAAGCTGATACTTAGCTGGAAGTTTCTTCCTGCTAGCTAGCCTTGATAATGCTGGGAAATGCTACTCATACTGTTGGGGGAGAAAGCATAAACAACCTTATCTAGCTGGGAACCTGAACTACAGTACCAGCCTGCCCAACTTGCCACACAAATGTGCCCATTTATATAATGGTGAGACTACTCTTATAGAAATAACAATCTTCGCAGTGAGTGGATTTAAGACCCATTCCAGAGATAGGAATCTATATCTATTACTGTAAATCTACTCAAGAGACCATAGTCAGGGAGGTCATAGGTCCCAAGTCAGAACTTGATTCTGTTAGTTAGGAAAATTGACATAGCATTGAACTGCTCCCTAAATATATATGTATTTGCCCATAGACGATCATCACTGTATGCTTTAATCAGAGAAGCCCTTCTTTCCAGGTAAATACAGTGAATAAAGAAAAACCCTACTCAGTATTTTATGAGCATAAAAGGAAGTAGAAACATACACATCAAAAAGTTACAAAACTTTTTTTTGAAAGATAGACCTAATAAGTAAAGCTCAGTAAAATGACAGTTTCTAAGACCAATGTAGATTAACTTTTATATTATAATAAAGAGCAAAATCCAAGTTTGATGTTTGAAAATAAAATAAAATGTACAATGGTTAAAAATAATGTGAATTCCAAAGCATATTTTTGTTGAATGAAAGAAATCAGTGAAAATGTTAAACGGAAAAAGAGTGTTTATGAATTATTACATAATACAGTATAGATATCATCCCTAAACTTATCTATAGGTTTGATATAATTGTCAACATATCAGTGAGAAATACTGTTGATATGCTACATTAAAATATATAGAAAGGTTCCCCTCCCCTTGTCTCCATATCTCTGTACACAAGTATGGAAGAAGCTTTATTAGAGGCATCTTCAGTACCTGGAAACCCTGGAAAGACCCTTCCCACTGTCTGTCATGACACTTTAGAGGTCACTCAGCTGTACCCAACAGTACCCCATCCCCTTGTATTCATATCCTGGCCCACAACTCTGGGAGAAGACCCTTAGTGTATCAGAGGTCACTCTTGTATGCAGAACACCAGGCCAGTAACTCCAGCAGAAGACACCTTCTCTACTGGAGGCTACAGTCAAAAGCCTCAGTGGCCATACTATTACCAGAACCCCAGAAGCCCTCTGTACCTACCAAAGGCCACATGGGTACCTGAAGCCATTGAGCCCATGCCAATTTCCAGAGCCCCACAGGACATGCCAGTTGCCTGAACCCCATTACTCCAGAGGCAACCCAAAACCCCAAAGGACATGCAGGCTGCCAAAATCCAAGTAGACCCATCTTATTGGATTTGAGGACTCACCAGCCACTAGAATGACAGGCCTCTCATGACAGAAGACCAGAGCAGAAACAGAAACAAAGAGAAAAACATCCATTCAATAAAGACAAACTCAGAAGTCAGGACATAAAACTTTAAGAAGCCCAAACCCAAATGACTAAAGGTCAGCGTAATAACACAATTTACGATATTCAGGGCAATATGGTACCACCAGAGCCCAGTTGTTCTATTTTAGCAAGCCCTGGATATTGTGTGGAAGCACAAGAAAATGATCTTAAAGACAATTTTGTGAAAATGTTAGAGGTTCTTAAAAAGGAAATGAATAAATTGATTAAAGAAAACATAAACAATGGAAGAAAATGAATAAACCCTTTAAAGAAAGCCAAGAAAAACCAAACAAACAAGGATGGAGAATGAATAAAACTGTTCAAGATTTGAACATGTAAATAGAAGCAATAACAAAAAGAAACCATGGGAATCATGAAGATGGAAAATCTAGGTAAGTGAACAGGAACAATAAATGCAAGCATCACCAACAGAATAAAACAGATGGAAGAAAGAATCTCAGCCATAGAAGATGGCAACAGAAGAGATTTATACATCAGTCAAAGAATCTAAAAAAAAAAAAAACTGACAAAAAAAATCCAGGAAATCTGAGATACTATGAAAGACCAAACATACAAATAATAGGAATAGAAGAAGGAGAAGAATTCCAGCTTGAAGACCCAGAATCCCAACTCAAAGGCCCAGAAAATATTTCCAAGAAAATTATAGAAGAAATTTTTCATGACTTTAAAAGGGACATGCCTATAAAGACACAAGAAGGATACAGAACCAAACAGATTAGACCAGAAAATAAAGTACCCTACCACATAATAATCAAAACATTAAGCATACAGAACAAAGAAAGAATATTAAAAGTTGCAAATGCAAAAAAAAAACAAAACGAAGTAATATATGAATGTAGACCTATTAGAATTATACCTGAATTCTTAACAAAGACTGTTAGGGCCAGAAGGGCCTGGATAGATGCCTTGCAGACTCTAAGGTACCACAGATGCCAGTCCAGACTGGCAAACCCATAAAACTTTTAGTCAATGTAGATGGACAAAACAAGATGCTCCACGACTGAGTCAATTTTAAACAATATTTACCCAAAAATACAGCCCTATAGAAGATACTAGAAGGAAAATTCCATCCCAAGGAGGCTAACTACATTTGTGAAAACACAGGAAATAAATAATTTCCTACTGACAACAACAAAAGAATGGAAATCTACACAAGCATAAGCATGCACACACACACACACACACACACATACGCAAAACCCAAATTACCACCAACACCACCAACAACAAAAGAACAGGAATTAACAACTATTGGTTATTAATATCTCTCTATATCAATGGACTCAATCCCCCCCAAAAAAGGCACAAGATAGAATAATACATGCTAAAACAGAATATATCCTTCTACTGCATACAAGAAACACACCTCAACATTAAAGATAGACATTACCTCAAAGTAAAGGTTTAGAAAAAGATTTTTCAAGCAAATAGACACAAGAAGCAATCTGGTGTAGCTATTTTAATATCTAACAAGCTAGACTTTCAACCACAACTAATCAAAAGAAATGGGGAAAGACACATCGTACTCATAAAGGAAAAATCCACCAAGGTGATATCTCAGTTGTATTAAAAAAATTCCCATGTGCAAGGGCAACCACATTTGTAAAAGAAACATTACTAATGCTTAAATCACACATCAAATGCCATACATTAACAGTGGAAGATTTTAATACCTCACTCTCACCAATGGAATGGTTATCATGATAAGAATCAAAGAAAAGAATAATGGAGATAGCAGACATTATGAATCAAATGGACCTAACAATAGTCTATAGAACATTTCACCCAAACACAAAAGACTATAACTTCTACTCAGCACCTCATGGAATTTTCTCCAAAACTGTACACTTGCTCAGACACAAAGCAAGTCTCAACAGATAGAAGAAAATTGATGGGTGTGGCAGTCTGGACTGGCATCTGTGGTACCTTAGAGTCTGTAAGATATCTATCCAGGCCCCTTTGGCTTTAGCAGTCTCTGTTGAGAAGTCAGGTGTAATTCTAATAGGTCTACATTCATATATTACTTGTTGGTTTTTTTTGCCTTTACAACTTTTAATATTCTTTGTTCTGTATGCTTAATGTTTTGATTATTATGTGGCAGATTACTTTATTTTCTGGTCCAATCTGTTTGGTTTTCTGTAAGCTTTTGGGACATTTTTCCTCCTACTGGGTTTTCGTGTCCAGCCTTAATGTGAGGGGAAGTGTCAAATCTTACTTCAACTTGATATTCCATGTTTGGTTGATATCCATGGGAAGCCTGTCCTTTTATGAAGGTAAACTGAGGAGAAGTAGATTGGGGGCAGAGTAGAGATTGGGGGAAGGACCTAGGAGAAACTGTGGTTGTGATATAATATAGGAGAAAATAAACAAAAAAAACTAAAATATATAAAATTTACCATGTCCAAAATATTCATAAGAACAATGCTCCCATTGATTTAAAACTTTAATCTTAAGCTATGTAGCCTTTCATGCCCCTTACCCAGAATAGTCTATGTGTGTATTTGTTGATAATCATTTACTAAAAGCAGCCAAATGTTGGAAGCAACCATATACAACAAATATTCACCATTAATGTTGCAAACAATATCTGAATATATCTTAGTAACATCTGTTTTCAGTACTAAGGGCTTCTAGGTCAGTTTGGTCCATAAAATGAGTTTTTCCTTGTAAGTCTCTAGCACACTGATTTCTGTAAAGTATTGCTTGCCCCTGGTCCATACCTTGTTTTCTGTACTGCTCAATAAATACAGAAGACAGCCCTTTGTTAGAGGCAGAGAGACAAATTGCCAGACAGAACTAATATGGGACAGATTCAGACTCACACTACAGACATAATACAGACAGACTACAGACTGCAGAAAAACAGAAAATCATATTCCAGGTTCCTTGCCTTCACTTAAATCTACACATTCTATTTCCTTTTATCATATAAATCCTTCTGTCTTAAAGCAACTTAAAGCAACTTCTTTAGGTATTTTGTCACCACAACTAAAATGTTGCCAATATACATGGAATTAAATAATTGTGATTGTAGTGATGGGCTGGCATAGGTACATTAATAAACAAAAGAGAACACCAAGCAATAAATACAGATTACTAATTTTAAGTAAATGCATGAATTCATCCTCCAATGAAGGAACATTGATTATTTCAACAAATGACAGTAGAGTTAAAAACCAAACCAAACCATCTAAACAAATAACCCTCTATGAATTGTGAGAGGACAGTCTTAAAATGATAAAACTGAAAAACAAAAACATCAAATGAGAATATCTTCAGGATCAATGGACAGGAAAATGTTTATATTTGACACTAAAAGTATTACAAAAAATGGTGAGCAAATTTAACTTTATTTTTTTATGTGCACCATTTAAGGGGAAAACATATTTCAAACTTCATATTTGACATAGAATTCATGTAAACCATGTAAAGAACTCTGGCAATCGTGGCATGGTGTTACATGCCATTAGTCCCAGAAGTGGGTAGGTTTCCTCAGTAGGAACAGCCTTTGCTACAGGAACAAATCTTTTTCTCAGAAACAAATCAACAGACAAAACCTAAAACCTTAATGTTTAACGCTAGGGAAACAATCTAGTTAGAAAATGGGCAAAGTAAGAAACATTTCATCAAAGTGAATAGACATACAAGATTTCCATATTACTAGGCAGAAATCACTGTATTCTCCATGAGTATGGCTACAAGTAAAAAGAAATTAATAGCAATACAAAATACTAGCAAGGATGTGGAGGAACTGCAATATCCATGTATATTGCTGAAAGGATTATAATGTGATCTAGACACTATAGAAAATAGTTCTTACATTTGTTAAACTAAATATAAACTTACCATTTGACTTGACAATTGCAATCTTAATGATTTTTTTACAGATTGCATAACCCACACACTGTCTATGAATAATTATAGAAGCTTTATTTATAATTGCCCAAGATCTAGAAACAATTTGATGTCCTAAAATGGATATGTGAATAAGTGGCCACACACTACGGCACTTGCAACATCAGGAAAATATACATGTAAAAGGAACGTATACAACACATTAAGCGCATATCAGGGGAATTAGACAGATAATAATTACTAATATTTAAAATCACATGTCATATGGTTATATTTACACATGAATTTCTAAGTGACAAAATTATAAAGATGGATAATAGGAAAATGGTATATAAAGATTAGAGATTATGAGAGATGTATGAGACAAGCAATAACAGTAGAAATTGTACATGATGTTACAGAACAACCACATATTTAATCATGATTTTACTACACAAACCTACATGTTATTTATGGATTTCTTATTCCATAAAATACTATATGTACAGGAGGAAAGAATACATGAAAAACTGGAAAATTATGAATAAGATCTATGAAGCAAAACAAACTTAGTTTCCTAAATTTAACATTGTGCTACAATAATAGAGGTTATTGGGGTTGGAAAAATTTGACAAGAAAAATATTTTTTTTTGTTTTTGTAATACATACTGTGAATATATACCTGTTTATACATTAAAATATTTAGAAAAGGTTGTATGTAAATAAGATCCAGGACATTATATTTATTTTAGTTCAGAGCTACTTAGTATAAAGTTTACAAAAATTTTGTGCAAAATGTACAAAATATGAAAAAAATCTGTGTCTGTTTTTGATATTTAATTTTCATTACATATTTTTAATTAAAAATAAATTTTCCTCATACAATATATTCTGATCATGGTTTCTCTTCTCCCAACTTGCTGCTCCTTATTAAATGAAGTTTTTCCCCCAAATAACACTTTATTAATTTTCTGGAAGCTTCACATCATACACCTGATCACAATCCATTCCCAGTCCTTCCATGTCCAGTCCCTCAGCTGAATTATTTTTTAATGAAGATTACTTACAAAGTTAAATATTCTTTAACTAAATACATTAGTATCTATTACTTAGAACAAAATTATAATCTTCAGAAATTACAATTGTAATTTTAAGCAGGAGCGATAACAAACATCTGGATAGTTTAAAGTGACATTACTATTTAAAATTTAGTTCACAACCTAAGACTATTGTAATAATTATTTCAAACATATGGTTAGTTTATAGTGCTACTACTTTTTAAATAGTGCACTACCTAAGACTATCTAGGCAATAAATGTAAACGTCAATTTAAATAGATATATTTACATCATTGTAGTGCAAATATATTGCCCAATCCCTCTCCTGCATTAATTTGTTCTTATTTGAGTGAGTAGAAATATGATAGTTTTTCTAAATAAAATACACTTTGATTCTTATATTATAATGATCTTAAAGTGCTAGATGCTCACTCACTTGTACTACTCTAAGAATTGACTCAAAGGATTTTTCAGTGGACTCATGATTGGGGATATTTGACAAGCTATTTTTTCCACTATTTCTGCATGGGACTAGCCTTTTTATTGGTCTTTATGAAAATGTTACTATACTGCATTGTATCTCAAATTTTATTTTTATTTTGCTTCATGTTCAGTATTTTAAATAACCTGTAGAGTTTTTACAATATCATCACTAAAATGCACCTTCATGAACACTGAACATTAAAACATTATGTAATATAGTATAAATAGACCAAATAGAAGTGAATACTAGTGCATATTTTCAAAATTTCCAACAGTTTAAGAATATATCAGAGTATTAATGATGTGAAGAAAAAATGATTGGAATTATCTTTAGATTAAAACTCTCATGGTTTTCTTTACTAGAGGGTGTTAGAAGTGAGAAGACAATGAATTCAACACCAAAGGAACCATGTAACACAATGTCATAATAGGCAATTAACTTGGTTAATTTATTTGGCAAAGTCTACAGAAAGATAAAATCAAACACTCAATTTCAATGACTAATCAGTTTAGTTAGAACATTTGATTCAAATAAAAACTGTCAGTTTGGTGAGCCATTTTGGATGCAGTCTGAAAGGATTTCACTGCGAGGAAACCCCAGATCACATAAACTTTTACAGGCTCTCATAGTAAAGTCCCACACAAAATTCAAATTATCATTTGAGACATGTATTATAATAGCAATCACATACTTTTGCAAGGTGCAGAAATAATTAGGCTACATGAAAAATAGAAGCATTTATTCATTTTTAGATTTTTGATAATAATGTTAATGTTGGCATTTTATAGTTTGCAGAGCTATAAATCACCTTTAAAATTATGATGATATTATTCAAAGCAGATGTGAAAGCATATGTTTGCTACAGTTGTATAAACTGCTTACTTGTCATACTTAATAAATGTTGACACTTGCACTGTAACTTGTTCCCTTTCAATAACTGATGTTTATTTGAAAAAACAATACATTTTTTGCCTTACAAATACAGTTTCCATTATAACTTGGATGTCGTTTACCAAGTGTGCTACTGTCTATTAATGGCCTCATCAGTAGATGACCAAACTATTTGTCTGAAATGAGTTAACTGTGCCATTGCAAAGCAATAAAGAAATACAATCAAGCATGCTTTATGAAAACAAATTAATGTGCATATACCCTCATATTCCAGCAGTGTTCAAAGAATTGTGGCTTGGCTTAAAAAAGTGGTTTCAGGACCAAATTATTGGATTACGAATGGAGTTTCATTCTTAACTGGAATTTCATTGTCTGCCTAAGAGTTTATGTTCTATAATATACCAAATCTGAGTTGTTCCATTCTGACAACTATTCTGTAATCAATCATTTGCATGGTGGGGTCCCAGAGGTTATAGTCTTTTAGTGTCTGGCTAAGAAAATACTAAACATGTGGCAAGGAAACCAACCATAGATCAATGAGATTAAAATCATACACTTTTCCAAATTACACCTAAAATGCTCATCTAGGTAATAATGAAGCAAGTTCAGCCTCCATAATAAAGAGACAATTCTCCATTAACTACTCATCGCATGAATCTTGTGCTCTGAATAATATAAACATTCCATAGAGACAGAAAAAAACATGTTATATAAAGTAAAAACAGACCATTTAGTGATCTTATATGTAAGTGTAAGCTACCATCCAATTCAGTGTAGCAGCAATAATGCACAGCTTATAATAAAAGATTATATATCCTCTTTTATTTTTATGTCTTAGCTTTCAGTTTATGGGAGAATCACTTGAAATTCTTTTACTTCCTATATCAGCATATCATAAGGTTAGTTGAGGTCATTTCTCTCTGTACTCCAAATAACTACTCAATTAATTACCTTTGTAAGATTTCATTTGAAATATCCAAATTAGCATATGTCATTAAAATGTTTGGGGTAAGTAAAAGAGCAGCCTTTTGTATAACAACTCAGATTTTATGAATATAAATCTTAAATGGTGAGTCATATAACTATATACTAAAATGCATAGATTGAAAAATTTCACCATATGCATTAAAAAATTTGGGTTGATTTCAAATGTACAACACCAAACAAAAATATGTACAAAATATTTTCACCACCAAAAGAATTTTTCCCAACCCAGTATTAATATACTCTGACTTGGATAAATGCCAGAAAGATATACAACACTGAAGTACTTATTAGTGTTTGATTTTCATACATATATCAAGTAAGTAAAAACCATTTTACCTTTATTTTGCCTTTGTATTTTCTTTATGCTTTGTCCATTATCTTGGTCAACAATAAGTTCTTCTCTATTGTTGGGCATCATAACTAAAAATGAAAAAGGGAATTGTGTATACTTTCATGCAAAATACGCCCAAGAAATGCAAAAATGCACATAAATGTCTAACATACTCTAACAACGCACATGTATTTTACATACTTTTGTAACATAAGAAATATTTCCTATGATAGCCACGTATCTTTAAAATCAATAAAATGACTAATTATATGAATTTTAAAGTATCATTGACATTTAGTACTAGCACTGTTTTAATATGTACTATTTAAATCATATATTTCTTACCTTAAAATGAGCATGCAAACTAGTATTTCGCTCCAAAACTAATACATTTCTCAAAATATTTTAGAAAAGGATTATTTCTCAGTTAATAAATCATGAGGTTAAAGTAATTTTGCCTTTAACTTACTGTGGAAAGTTTCCTAAATATATACAAAAATGGCAGAGTAGAATATAATTTTCTGGCACTTAGTGTGAGTTTTTGCAAAACATTTACACTTAAAGAAGAAAAACAGACTAATTTGAGAGTTATTATTTCACTCTCTGCGGTTGTATTTCATTGAAACTTTACAGCTCTATGAATAAGATACAGTCATTTTACAGGTAAAATCTATTAAACCTTTCCATTAAATTGTAGGTAATGTTTCTATCATGGCTGTGCAACTGTGAAAAGTGCATATAGTGACAAATCACTGTCAGTGGAATTGCATATGCACTACTTGTGAGTAATTTTTCTAAGATATCACACTGCCTAGGAAATATTTTATTTTTCTATGAAGTGCAAGTCACCTATTCTCCTATGCCATAAGATTTGGCAAGTGTATTTCTCTACATGTTCAAATTTTATCCAGCATTCAATAATTGGGATCCTCTCTCTTCTACATAGATTGATACAGATTATATAGAAATAAATAGTTTCCATTTTTTCAATATTAAAATACAAAAATTATCCCCACAGTATAATAAATCCCTTAGTTTTTTGATTCTTTAAATTTACTCAGATATAGTTTCTTGTCTTGCTCAGATTTCCTATAATCATTTGTACTCTAGTTTATAACAACAAGGTAGTCTCTCTCCATAAACTAGAGGAAAGGTTAAATATCTCTTTCTGGAATATAAAATTTAGTCACTAAAGAACAGAATCCTCAAGCTGTTATTCATCATTTCTTTAACCTCATTGAGATAGGATCTCCTAAGGAGATACTGAACAGCAAAGCATGCTGCTGCTCCAATTGTGTTCTAGATCAAGCGAATTACAATTAAATTCATAGTGTATTGAAAAAATTCCACAGGTGATTACAATATATCTTTGTTTAAGAATAATACAAAATATCTTTGTTTAAGAATCACTGAGCTAAGTATCAGACTAGGAACACAAACAATATAGTTCTAATACTAAAAGGTACATACCAACATCTAAGATACATACTGTACCAAAAAAAAAAATCCATGAGATTGAGAAATACATTAAAGGAAGGCCTTGCAGGAGTAAGAAAATTCTGACACTTTCCACTGTTTCCTGTATTGCTTCACAAATCATGATTACTTCAAAAGGCATTTGTGTTATAGAAATGCCAGTTCCTCCAGGATCTTCTTCCAGTCTCAGTTGTGTAATATGGAATTGCATAAAAGACTAACTTCCAATTACTTGCTTCAGGGCAGATACTCACCCATTCTTTCTGAATGATGATCCATCTGGGAGGGAGAGCTGGACACACTGCTGCTTGGATGAGAGGAGGTCTGGTTACCAGGTCGATGACTTTCTTCCAGAGAGGGAACAGGAGAAGGACTCTCTGGGATCCGCTCCTGACACAAAATGAAACAGAAAATGATACACATGTATGCTGAAATTTTTATGTACGTTCCGGCAATTACATTCACCTTTCATTTATTTAGATAGTATCCACAGCACACTATGTGAACTTAAAAGCTTAAAAGTATCTTTTGAGAAATAAATGGCATGCTATTAGAATTAAACAGTAGAAGTTTGCATGTGGCTCAAAGGAAGTTAGGTTAAATTTCCTTTCTTCAATTTCAAAAATGGGAACATGGAGAGATACTTCAGTGGATCAATTTCTGTGTATCCATAGGAACTGAGTTCATATTCAAATACTCCACATAAAGGAAAGTGGTGTGTCAACATGCACCTATAACACCAGCACTGAGAGGGGCAGCTACCAGAGGCTCTTCAGAGGTCACTAACTAGCTAGGTCAGCTAAAACACTGAACTCTAGGTTCAATGAAAGACTCTCACTCAACAAGAAAAAAAAAAGATATAGAGCAGCAGTTGAGAAAGACATGCAGTGTTAACAACTGGTCTCAAAAATGAGTATGAGAGAGAGAGAGATTGAGAGAACTCATAAAACTCATAAATGATTATAAATGTAGGTTTAGAGTGATGGTTATTGTTATCACAAATGTTTAGACTGATAAAAATCCATGCCAGGGTCAGAAGAGTAACATTATTTTGTAATTAAGGAGGATTTACAAACTCCAAAGATCCATAAGAGCTCTGGAAAACATGTCAAATGGTGCATTTGACACATGTCTAATTATTTTCTATGTTCAGGAATATTTGGAAGCAATATGCTTTGATGTACCAGAATTTATAACCGACATATGCTGAGTTCTACCAACAAAATCTTTTGAAAAAATTGTAGGATACAATACTGTGTTTTTTACAAACTGACAATGCAGTCTAACGTCATCAATTCCTTAGTATTGCTTAGAGTTTTTCATTTTAAATAATAAATGTTAATACAAATCAAACATTTTATATGCTTTCATAATATCTTGTATGACTTTTATGATTCATCATTATACATTTCTATGAAACACTGAAGTTATTTAGCATTTTAGGAATTTTATACTTACAAATATGTCTGAAGATCAAGTTTATGTGATCAATATAAAAACTAAATTGTAGTGTTTATCCACATACAGAATAAATATGATTCACCAATATAAATTCAGAGATAATGTTCTATAAAATATTTACTTCATCCATAATAAATTCCTTACACTAAATACTCCGTCTGATTTTCTATAATTACATTAACACTCCAATCCTCATAATGTTAAGAATTAGTTTTTAAAGTTTATGCTTATATATTTTCATATTGATTTTACATGTCGACAACAAATTTTATAAATCACCTAAAAAACTTGAAATTAAAATAATGAAATGTTAACTAAAAGTTATTGCTTAATTTGTAGTAGTTAACATTTTACAGTATTTGTCATTTCAGCAGGCAGAATGTTGCCACTTCCCTTCCAAAGTTACCCATCTTATATCTCAATAGCCAGGAAACTGAATATATATTATATATTATATTACATAGCCAAAGGGACTGCACAGATGTGATTGGAAATATTACATTAGACTTATCATATTAGTTTCAGTGAGCCCTATTTTATCACAAGGTTTCCTAAAAATTTTAAAATCAAAAAAGAGAGTTAGAATGATGCAATATTGCTGGCATGAAAGGTAAAACAGGCAGTGAGTCAAAAACCAAAATGACTTGCAAAGACTGAAAAGGACAAAGAAACATATTCACTTTTGGACCTACAAAAAGGAATAAAGGCTTGCTACAACATTGATTTTGGTCTCATTGAACCTCTGAATTATTTTTGGTCTGCAGAACTATAATACAACAAATTTGCATCGTTGGAAACCACTGATTTTGTGATAATTTGTTATAGCAGCATTAGAAACATGTGCTGGTTAGTTTTTGTCAACCTGACACAAACTGAGAAAGGGAAACCTCAGTTGTGGACTTAATATATTAGATTGGCCTGTAAGCACATCTGTGGGAAATTTTCTTGATTAATGGTTAAACAGAAATATCTTCAAGTTGCTTTTGGTTATGATGTTTATCACTGGAGTGAGGGGGGAGGAAGCTAACTAGGACAAAACTAATAGAGTTATTACTATACCATGTTTATTTCAAGGTTTCATTTTAAGTTATGAGTTAGCATTTAGGTAACATTAAATAATTTTGCTATTTTTTTTTGCATTTGAGCTATTGGTGTTCTGTTCAGGAAGTTGTCTCCTGTGCCAATGAGATCCAGGGTTTTCCAAGTATAGTGTGTCCAGTTTTATGGTGAGGTCTTTGATCCACTTGGACTTGAGTTTTGTACAGGGTGATAAATGTGGATCCATTTGCATCCTTCTACATGTTATTATCCAGTTAGACCAGCACCATTTGTTGAAGATACTTTCCTTTTTCTATTGTATGGTTTTGGCTTCTTTGTCAAAAATTAAATGACCATAGGTGTGTGCATTTATTTCTGGGTCTTCAATTTGATTCCATTGAACAACTCGTCTGTTTCTATACCAGTAGCATGCTGTTTTTATTACTATTGCTCTGTTCTACAGCTTGAAATCAAGGATAGTGATACCTCCAGATGTTCTTTTATTGTACAGGATTGTTTAGCTATTCTTGGTTTTTTGTTTTTCTGTGTAAAGGTGAAAACTGTTCTTTCAAGGTGTGTAAATAATTGTGTTAGTATTTTGATAGTAATTTCATTAAATCTGTATATTGCTTTCAATAGGATGGCCATTTTTTATTATGTTGATCCTACCTATCCATAAGCATGGTAGTAACTTGAAAAAATAATTTAATAAAAAATAATTTTGCTGAGAAGAGTTGTAGACATTTAGTTTACCAGCTTTAGTATTTCTACTAAAAACAGTTATTGTAAATTGACAGTATAGTTTTAATACTTTACAGGTATTTCCAAGTCTTAAAACAATAAGATTCTAAGCCAAGTAGTACACAACAAAATCTATATTTTTATCATAGTGCATAAGGCACAATCCAAAGAAATGTATAAAGCAAAACAGACAGAAAAATTAGAACAAAAACATTTTTTGTGTGTGTGCAATTTAGAGAGATGTATGGGGAAGGTCAGAAAAATCTATATAGCTCTTTCTATATAGAAGCTTTACCTACAAATCCTTTTACCATTGGAGAAATTGGAAGTTTATAAGTTAAAAATTCAACCAGATAAGACATGTTTGATAATATATATTTTCCACATAGTAGGTGTGCTTGACCACACACTTTTGCACACAAACATATATCACTGAAAATAATTTTATACATGAAGATGGAGAGGTGGTTTATCACAGGTTGCTCCTCCAGAGGATGTAGGCTCAATTACCAGCACCCACATTGTGGTTCACGACTGTCTATAACTCCAGTCCCAGGGAGTCTGGCACCCACTTTGGGCCTCCATGAACAGCAGACACACATAAGATATGTACACATACATGGAGGAAAAACATCCATAAACATAAATATGATTAAATTAAATAATTCCAAATGTGAAACCAATCTTTTTGGCTTTATTGAATTGCAGTATCAATAGTCATATGCCAGAATATGTCTATAAAATGCAAAAGAATTCAGTGATTATCTTTGAACTCTAATACTGAAAATTTGCTAAAAATATTTAATTTAATTAATAATGTCTGTCAATGGAAGTTTAAGTGAGTGGATAAGAAGAGAATATAGCACTTGGTGTGAAAATATTAACTGAAAGAGCAACATGAGTGTGTAGTCATATAAGGAATAATACACATACCTACACACACATACACACACACACACACACACACACACACACACACACACACACATACCTATATCCTACTATAATACAAGTGGACTGTTTTTAATGATTAATACTGTTGATGATTTGGAAAAACAGATTGATCCAACTGACAATGATATTAACATTTTCCACTACCTTGTAAAAAATTACAACTCGTAGTGAATAAAGGAACATTGGAGAAACATCCACACAGATATTATAAAATACATAATGCTATAAAAAGGACGTGTCCAATATATTTAAAATAGGTATTTGACAAGACAACTTGTACTTGAATAATTTACCTCCCAAATTCTTGCTTGTTTTTATTATGTGTGTTACTTGAAACAGTTAACTAATTTTTAAAGTATGATTTAAAATGTGAAAATAATAGAAATCATTAGAAATCCAATGATGTACTACTTCTTCTTTAATATATCTCCTTCCAATAGCTCTATTATACTCTCTTGGCATTCACTTATTCAAATGTTACACATAGAAAATATTTGAAGTTAGGATCCACATATAAAAGAGAACATGAGATAGGTGTCTTTATGGAACTGAGCTATCTCATTCAGTATAATTTTGTTTCAAGCTCCATTCATTTATCTGCAAATTTCCTGACATTACTTTTCTTTGTAAGAGAGTTGTGTGTCTTCCTGCTCCCCCCCCCCCAATGGCCATTGGTTCCTGAAGAAAAAGGGAGCAGTAGTGTAGAGCAGGGACTCATATAGCCATGAGCATGATGGAATGACCTCCGGGAACCATTTCAATGAGATAGCTAAACTTTATTCCAGGTGAACAAAGGCTATATAGTCCTTAGGGAGTCGGTAGAGGGTTTCCAGGGTAGGTGCATACCATTGGCTGGGGTTAGGTTTGCCAGGAATACTTTATTTGCATTTGACAACATGATCCTATCATATGAAGGGTACACAGTAATTATCCTATGGGCAGTAGGGAACTGTGTCAAAGGTCACACTCCAGAGATGATTAGAGGAATCTGTGCATAGAGACACTCTCCAGATGAGGTCAGGCAGAGAAGATGGCTTTCTGGTCATGGTGGTCTGCAACCTTAGCAGCAGATTCTTCCAACAGGGAGTAATATTCCACTCTGTTATATGTGCCACTTTTTCCTTATCTGTTCATTTGTTGAGGGACATCTAGGCCAAAGAAGTGAAAATGTCTCTAGGGTAGGGTATTGAGTTCTCTGAGTATACGCTCAGAAGTAGAATACCTGGGTCATATGGTAGATTTATTTCTGGTTTTTGAGAGAGACTTCTAGATAATTTCCAGAGTGGCTGAGGTAGCTTTTATTCTCACCAACAGTATGTAAGGGTTCTTCTTTCACATCATTCACATTAGTGTTTGTTATTTGTATATTTGATGACAGTTATTCTCACTAGAGTGAAACGGGATCTAAATGTAGTTCTAATATAAATTTATCTGATGGCTAATGATGTTAAACATTTTTAGGTATTTTATAGCCACTTCTACTTCTCTTATGAACTCTATGTTAAGTTCCATCAATCACTCATTATTTCACTTTGGTTATTGATGTTGGTTGTGTTGTTGTTGATACTTCCTAAATATTTCTATATTTAGTTTGTTCATATATTCTATACACTAATCCCAACTCAGATAAAAGTGGACAAAGCTTCATTTCACATTTTGAGTGTTTCGTCTTTGTTGTTGTTGTTGTTTGTTTGTGTTTTTTGATTTTGTTTTTGTTTTTTTTTTATTTTTCGAGACAGGGTTTCTCTGTGTAGCCCTGGGTGTCCTCGACTCACTTTTGTAGACCAGGCTGGCCTTGAACTCACAGAGATCAGCCTACCTCTACCTTCCAAGTGCTGGGATTAAAGGCGTGTGCCACCACGACCAGAGTGTTTTGTCTTTCTTCAAAAAAATTTTGTTTATTTTACATTCCAATCATCCTCCTCCTCTCTCTCCTCCTCTCAGTTACACCTTCCCACCCACTTCCTCTATACCTCTCCTCCAAGTATCAACCCACTCTGTCACACCAAATCACATCAGGACTAAGTGCCTCCTCTTCTACTGAGGCAAGATAAGGCACCTCTGCTAGTAAAATGAGCTCCAGGGTGAGGCAATAGTATCTAAGTCTGAGTTAGATCCCATTCTAACTGCTAAGGGATCCACTTGAGTACCAAGCAGCCCATAAGCTTCATACATGTAGTGGGTTTAGGACCAGTCTATGCAACTTCGTTGGTTGATGGTTCAGTCTCTATAATTGTTGAAAGCTGTTGATCCTAAGATCTATTGACCCTTATTGGAATGCATGCTGATCTCAGATGTCAACAAGTATGGGAATACTAAAGTAAATTGATAGGAAGAAATGATACAGCACTTAAATATTCCATCCATTTCCTATATCATTTGTCCTGCATCAGTGCATTATTAAGGCATCTATCTGCA